>OX578135.1:25832894-26127894 GCA_951213105.1 Amaurobius ferox | reverse complement strand
AGCTTTTAAAGAGTAATTTTCAATAAATTTTCTGTAGAAGCCAGTTAATCTTAAAAATTGGCGAATTTGTTTTTTAGAGGTGGGTTTTTGAAAATTTTTAACAGTTTTTAAATTTGAGGGGTCAGGCTGGACCATACCTTCAGAAACTTGAAAACCTAAATAATTTATAGAAGATTTAAAAAAATTGCATTTACTTGGCTTTAAACATAATTTATGTTGAGATAATCTATCAAATACTACCTTTAATTTCATTAAGTGTTCCTCAAAGGTTCTAGATGCAATAACAATATCATCTATGTAAATAGAAATTTGTAAAGGGGAAAGCTTAGCTAGGACGATGGACATAAGTCGTTGAAAGGAGCTGGGGGCATTTTTCAAACCGAAAGGGACTCTTTTCCATTCATAGTGGCCAAAAGGTGTAGAAAAGCCTCATTTGTGTGTGTCGTCTGGGTGCAATTTCATTTGATAAAATTCAGATGTTAAGTCTAATGTAGAAAAATATTTCGCACCATTTAAACTATCAATCAATTCAGTGATATTTGTCAGTGAAAAAATATCATCAATAGTTTTATCATTTAATTTTCTAAAATCTATTACTAATCTTAATGTTCCATCTGCCTTTTTAACAAACAGTACAGGTGCGGAGAATGGTGAATCACTTTCTTGTATAATATCATTCTCAAGAAGCTCATTAATTTGTCTATCTAATTCATCTCTTACATGATAAGGAACCCTATAAGGTTTCTGTTTAACAGGAATATCATTTTTTAAGTTAATGTTATGAAAAACTGTATCACACCCCTTTAAATCTGGAATAGAATTAGCAAAAATGTGCTTATAATCATTAATTAAACTCTCTATTTGTCTTTTTTCATTATAGTCTCAGTGTGAAAGATCAAAATTCCCCCCCCCCCCCAAACATCAAAGTTATCACCACTCTTTGCACTTGACTCAGTAATATTGTTAACTGAAAAGGAAGATGCTACTGTGATAGGAACAATTTTTGCTAAATTTGAAAGCTTATTTATGTGCAACTCATCAGTTGACAAATTCAATACTTTTACATTATATATATTAGATTTAGATACATTATTTACTGATCTAACAATCAGAATTTTACTGTTATTTAAAGGCTCAACCATCACAGTAGGTGAATTAAATTTAACAATTTCTTTTAATTTTAGTTGTATGAAAGCTTCCGATAGAGGAGGAATTGTGTATTTCCTAAGTGCATAGCACAAATTATCCTTATATATCTCAGAATTCAAAATATTTTCTCTATTAATTTCATAATTATTAAAGGATTGAGTTGCATCAGATAATGAAAAAGGTACAGATTCATCATTAATTGCAAAAGGCACAGTTACAATATTATTGTATAAAACATTATTAGTAAAATCTATTGACATCTTATAATAGACATCTTATAATAGCTGAATAATAGCCCTTTAGAAATTTCACACCAAGTATTGCTGAATAATTGCAAGAATCACAGTCCATAACATAAAAATCAACATTAAATATTTTGTTATTTAAATTTAAATTAATATTTAATTTCCTGGAAACTCTTTTATAATATCACTAGAGATGCCTTTTAAATTTATATTGCACTTTGTTAATTGGCTATTGGGTATATTTAAATGAGATAATACATTTGTAAACAACACATTAATAGAAGCACCAGAATCAATAAGTATAGGAATATTAACATTATTTATCATACCAGAAATCACTGGTAGAGACAAATTCTGTAATGAAATCAAATTTGAATTTTGCACCATAGGTAACACCCCAAGGGCTTCAGAAGGTAAGTTGGAGTGAAAACTCCCTTCACCCTTACTTAGTTTAAATTTTGTTTTTTGTTGTCATTTTTATCACCCCTAGGTGTATAAAAAGTGTTGTAACTCATTTTATGTTTAGTTTCATTTATGTCAGGTTGAAAGTTTTGATTTGGCTGATGGTAAAAAAATTGAGTAGGTTGTTGAAATCCCTGCGTTTGTTGTGGAAAATTATATGGATAGTTTTGTGTAGGTTGTGGAAAATAAAAAGGTTGTTGATACATTCGAGTAGGCAGAGACCTAGAATTTCTGTTGAACCTGTGTGATTGAGGAAGTTTCCTACAATCCACACTTATGTGACCTAATAGACCACATGAAAAACACCTTCGGCTGTCCTTTGTCATTCTAGTTTGAGGCAGCTGTGGTTTGGTGTCGAATTGAGTTTGCAACTCAGCAAGCCTTTTAGTGAGGTTCTCTACCTTCATTCTATTTCTCTTAAGCTCATCATGGAGCTGCTTATTTTCAGACTCTCCAAGACTTATTACATATTGGAGATCATCCCCATGTTGCTTGCTCCACACCTCTTCCTCCGCCACAGCATGCCTTTTTGCAGAGTCAAAACTCTTGTGGTTTTGAGGTAGGATTAGCCGTTTGAAATGAGGCTTCAGGCCTTCAATGAAAACAGAGCACAAGACATCAAGTCTTTGCTGGTTTGCCACTTTATCATTTAGTAAGCTAGGTGAAATAGTTTTATATGAAGAAGCCTCAACTCTAGCAGCAAACTGACGTACAGATTCATTGGGTCTCTGATAACTTTGCAAAAATGATCTCAAGTTACTATGTAAACATTCTATTGATGAAAACCTGTCGCGTAAAGCTTTAAGAATTTGAGAGAAAGATTTATCTTCCTTTAACTTAGGATTATCTCTAATAAATCGTGCAGCTATGCCTGACAGTTTTAATTTTAAAACTAACACCTTGTCTGACTCAGACCAATTTGCATGGTCGGCTAACATTTTAATCCTATCTATGTAATTCCTCTAATGGGAGGCCAGATTCCTCTCCTGAAAACACTGGGATTGAATCTAAAAAGTCTCCTATTGAAGAGACTGTTTTAAAACTACTCATTACATTACATTTAGAAGAATCTATTTTTAATCCCTGTTCAATTAAATCATTCTGTTTAATATTAACATTTGAATCAGTATTTTTGTTACAGATAGAATTTACATCATTAGAGGTTGCCTCAATGTTTACTTTAGAAAGTAAATTTCTTTCTAATAAGGATAACCAAGTTTTCTTGGTACTAGCAACCTGACTTCTGGGAATTAAATCCCAATCTTTACCATCATTAGAATTAGTATAGAAGGGAGGAAATGGCTCTTTACCAACAGAGAACATAGAATATAATAAAGTTTCAAAGGGTTTTTCTTTAGAGCCATCTCCAGTTTCGTCTGACCCAAACACAGAAACATACATACAGTTATTTTCTCTAACATCATCCATAATTGTAATACAATTGAAAGCTTAATACTACTAATAAATATTATTAAACATGAGAGCAATTTCTAGACTGGTACACGGCACCAAAACTACTGTTGTGTTTGAAAGATGATAGAATAAAACCTGCTGTGTTTAAGAGAGATAAAGGGAGACATTATATTTAGTTTAAAGAAAATTAGTGTATTAAATTGCAACTTCAAATTAATTCAAATTAACAAATACAAAAACACTGCTCACAGGCAGGCAACTCAGGAAGAATTAACATTAGAATTTTAGAATTTTATCAATTTAGTTAGAATTAAGGAATTAGCATAAAAACTTTACTCAAAACAATCTATTTTAAATTCCATCAGAAAATTATTAACAAAAATATTAAATTTAAAAGAATTTTAGAATTTTCCCAGGCTCTTATAAATTTATGAAGGTTTAGAAATTTGCTCTCAGAATGAAGTTTTAGAATTTTAAATTTACAGTATAAAATTTAAATCATACATTTAAAAAAAATATTGAGAAATCATATTCAGAATTATAGAAACTAAGAGTTTAAATAAAACATTTTTATTCACCCGGCTGGGCTATAAGACAGGGGGGAAAAGTTCCAATAATAGAGCTGCACAGGGATGACAGGAATTTACTATACTGGTTTTCTAAACCGGATTTCTTGGGATCAGGAGAAAATTCATCAGCAGAGGCCTAACAACTACTTCTGGAACGCCAAGATCTTCTTAAAACTACCATACGAACTTTCTTGAGACGCTTCTTCCTCGTAGCACATGTAATAAATTTTCGCAACACATCTTTCCGTGAGTCACTTCGTGAATTACGCGACAAAAGTTCGAAAAACCATCATTTAAATTAAAACAACAAATTTAAAAAAAAAAAGTACGCGAGGAACTTAACATTCCATATAGAAAATCTCGCGTAGAACATAAGTTCCAATGAAAAAACAAGGATGTGCTTCACACGATAACACACGACGAAGGATTTCAACAAAAACTGAAACCAAAAAATTCTGCGCGCGTATTTATACATGCGGAAAAAGGGCGGAGTTTAGACAAACGGCAGTAATTAAAATTCGATTACCGAAATTAGAATTGCCAGAATAAAACTCATAATTCCGAGAGCAGATGATCCGTAGAAACACGAACCAATTAAAATAATTCACGAATTCCAAAGAGGTGCAAAAAACGCTTAGATGGTGCATCAATTGCGGTAAAAAGCCCGCTAAACAGAATTCCGAAAATGGCCACAACTGAAATTTTTTAAGTCACTGAAACATGGAAATAACTTGAAACTGTAGAACAAACGGAATTTCTAACCAAAATGGGAAAATGAGGCATCAAATTAAAGGGAATTTTAAGGGGAATCAAATAAATAGATAATTTTTAAAATTTACAATTCAAAAGTAATATTAATTTAAGGAATGGAGCATTTTTAATCAAGAACATTATAAAGAAAATCAATTTAGAAGACCAAAAATATTCCAATTAAAGAATAAACGAAAAAGCCAATATATATTATTTAAATATTACCAAATTAAGAATATTGAGCCAGGGAAAAAGAAATAAAAGTAATTTTTCAAACCTCCAAATTACATACATTCTAAAGCAACCCAACACATTGAACTTGATATTCTTCTGTCAAATTATGAAATACATTAAATAATTTTAGTCTTTGATTTATCAATATATTTTAAATAATTCAAAAAAAAATTATATGGAAAACATGTCAAATCATCAACATTTTAAAAAATAAAGACAACCAAAAATTGGCTATTATTAAAATTCTTTAATAACTCCATCCACGGTGTACAAAAATCCCAACCATAGCTATTTCGGCATTATTATACTCTTCATCAGTGGCAAAGTGAAAATAGATGGTGAACATGAGCTTAAATACACGGGCCACAACCACAAGACAAAATTTACATATTAATCATTTTACATTTTAAATATGATATATTTAAAAAACATAATTTAATTATAAAATACTAAAAGAAAAAGGAAAATGTTCATAAATTGCAGGGTAACCAATAGATATGTCATCAAAAACCAAAGAAAGTAGCTACTAAATATCCAAAAAATCTAACAATGGTTTAACACGTAGTGAGTTGAGAACGAGACACCAAGTATAACGAAGGTTCTGAACAGGATGAAAATTGCAAATAGAATCATGGTAAAGATAAATGAAAAGGGATTCATAAAGTAAAATATTATAGGGATTATTGCATCTAGTTAAAAGAAAAGACTTATTGAACATAGAATAAAAACACACTGGGCAAGAGCCATACACAGTTTTCTGTTTTTAACATTGCAAGCATGCTCAGCTAAACGAATGCCTACAGTACATTTTGTACTCCCAATGTAGAACTTAAAATTATTTTCCGTAGATAAAAGGAGGACACCCCGGCCTGACACATAAAGTTATTTTTATCTTTAAATTTATCAGAACAAATACGATTAATTAATATAGTAACTTTAAAATGGGTTGGCTTAAATTTAAATTCATGGCAAAAATTAATCAGAGGACGAAAAATTGCAGATTGAAAAGGAAGACTAGATTTATATGGCAAAAGGTCAAAAGAAGCAAGGTTAGTATTAGGATAAATGAAATTATAGCGAATAGTGGGAAAAAAAAGTTTAATTTTTTCTGACTGATTGTAAGGGGAACAATGATGTCTAACTCCCTCCATGCTAATATTTGTCCACTTTTCTCAATAACTAGAAGAGATATATTTGTTCTGTTCTTTTTATCTCAATAACTTGGTCCTTGATACTACACACAAGCATTTTCAGAAATTTTGATTTTGAAATTTTTGGGAAATTTTCAAAAAATATTGCACAGTAGAATGTAAAACAAAAAAAACTAACCAATTATTTAAAGCTTCTGTGGCTTTTGGTAAAGACCTTGACTCACAGGACAATATGCTTCATCAAAATTAAAAAAAAAATTGAATTAGTTTAAAAGATTTGAACATTTAAATTAGTTTAAATATGGAAATTCTTAATGAATACCTCAACCCACTACAAAATTTCATGCTGAATCTACATGGTTCACAAAAAGTTAAACATATTAAATGGTATTTCAAAGAAAAAGCAGCACCTTGCAAATGTGGTGACACAATACAATTGGCTAATATTAACTGCTTACTGATGTATGCAAATTTTGTATACTGAAAGAAAACATAATTTTCAATCTGTTTTAAGGGGGTATGGTACCCAATTGCTGAAATCTGCAATTTTGAAGTTATAGTGGTAATTTTTTGTATTCAGGTAGATTATAAGTATAGTAAACAAAATGTGATATTCAAAATTTTAAAAATTAAAAAAAAATTTTTTTTTTAAATTAAAATTTCAAAAATTTGACACGTTTTTTTTATATAAGTAGAAAAATAATTTTTCTAAAATTTTAATTTGAACATTTTTTAACATAAAAATATGTAAGAAATAAATTGTCTTCACAGTTTTTGTAAATATGAATCAGAAAAAATTTAATAAAAAATAATGTAAAAAAACATGATTTTACACCACAAATATTGTTTTCGAAAATCACAATAAAAAAACAAACACATATTTCAGCAATTACTGAAGACAAATTTAAGAAAAGTATATGTATAACAATCCAAATTTCATTCATTTCCGTGCAGTAGAATTTGACTTATATCAATTTAAATTTATAAAAATACGGACGCGGACACTATTTTAATGATTCATTCCATTAGACTAAAACCTCTGTACAGACACAATCAAAATTTGAAATTTCTATACCAAAGATAGATTCCCAGAAAAAATTGCAACTCACCCGAGTAAGAAAAACACCTTCGCCTACAACAATGGTCATTCTCTAGGGACATTAAGAGCAAGCAATTCAAAAGGGAGATAAGGAGTAACGAGAACTCCCCCATCCCTCAGTCACAAAGGAGTGAGATCCACTTCAAGGAAAAAACTCGACAAAGAGCACGAACGTGGAGTGTGCATGGTCATTAAATTAACATTTAACATTTAATACATTGCTTTTCGAGAATTCAAAGTCACATCGGCGTTAAGGTCGTAGAGTTCATACGTGTATGTATAGTCACCCTTCTTTCAAAATGGCCAGCATTAGTAATCGTCGTGCTCTGTCTCTGAAAGATAAAATTAATGTTATTGAGTATAATGAAAAACATAAAGTCGGAGTTCGTACCCTCGCGACTAAATTTATTGTAGGAAGAACCCAAATATGCTGTATTTTGAAAAAGAAAGAATATTGGCGAAACCAATGGTTGAAAAACGGAAATCAAGAAAGAAAAAATAAATTTTCTAAAGCACCTGGACTTGCTGTAAATACAGTTGTTTACGATTGGTTTGTTTCTGCAAGAAACAAAAATCTCCCTATTTCCGGGCCAATTCTCCAAGAGAAAGCGAGAGAAGCCGCAGGAGAGTTAGAATTCAGAGACTTCAAAGCCTTGAATGGTTGGCCGGATCGATTTTGCGTTCAGGAAACTGGTCGGCGAATCTGCTGATGTCGACAACGGTGTGTGTGAAGACTGGGTTAAAAAAATACCAAAAATTATTGAAGGATATTCAGCAAGGGATATCTATAACATCGATGAAACTGGACTGTTCTATCAAGCTCTTCCTGATAAAACGCTTTGCTTAAAAAAAGAAAAATTTCTAAAGAGCGATTAAATTATACTGCTGAGAGCAAACATGCAAGGTGAAAAGTTGACCCCTTTGGTGATTGGAAAAGCAGCAAAGCCTCGCTGCTTTAAGGGACTGGATATACGTGGCTTACCCATCGAATGGCACGCTAATAGGACAAACTTAGACAAGAACTTCGTGAAGGAAAAAAGAAAAGTCCTGCTGTTTATGGATAATGCCACGTCCCATCCAACAGACGTTCGCCTGAAAAACATAAAGGTAATTTTCCTTCCCCCTAACATGACATCAAAGTGTCAACCACAGGATCTCGGCGTAATCAAATCTGTTAAATTTCAATACTCAAGCTACTTTTAAAGCATTTGATCTGCAAAATATAAGAAGCTAAATCAGTCACAGAATTATCTATGTCGATCAATGTTTTGGATGCAGTTGGATGGATAAAATCCGCATGGAATAGTGTAAAAGAAGAAACAATTTCTAACTGTTATCAAAATGCTGGTTTTAGGGAGTTTGCAACACTTCCGACTGATTCAGATGAAGAATCTAAAAGTTTACAGAGCTTGATGGAAAAGGCCGGATTCATGGGCATGTCATCTGAAGAATATGCTCCTATGGATGCAGATGTGATGATAGAAGAAAACAACAGAGAAATATCCGATATCGTCAGGGAATTTGCAACAGAATCATCTGAAGAGGAAGAGAGTGAGGAAGAAGAAGTCGAGTGTGAAGAGCAAGGAGCCAGCCTCAGAAATTACTCTGAAGTTTTTAAAGTGTTAGACGGACTAAAGACATTTTCCTGTAAGCATAATGATGGAAAGGCATTAAATTTAGTCTCACAACTTAAAATACACTTCGAAGGAGAAAGACTGGTGGCTAAAACCCACCAAACATCAATTGATCAGTTTTTTCCCCGAAGGTAAATAAATTCAATGTATACTACTGTACGTTTTTTGCATATGAACTTACATGTTGTGAATTTAATTATTTTTATGAAACAAATGTGCACGTTCGTCACCAAGATTGCAGCTGGGGGGGGGGGAGTTAACCCCCCGATGAAGGAAAAATTTAGCACTGAAAAGGTACAAGGTAAAGATCCAATCAGGTATAGTATCAAAAACAATGTTCAACCTCGCTCCCCTCCCCCCGAAATCAAATTTTGGCTACGGGTTTGTCCATTACCTTAAAATTGTTTTTGTGTTCTCAAAAATAGGTATGTTTCAATATGAGGAATTTAAAACGATTAAAGTGTAATATTTGATCTAATTTAGAACGATCCCCTCTTTTACAGTCACCCCTCGTTTACGGACAAATTTTTCTGTCCGGAAAGTGACCGTAAATGAGATGTTCGACTGTATAAGAAAAAATTAAACAAAATAATTGACAGTTAAAATTAAAGCTGGTTGAAAAATTCCATCAGCCCCTTGACTACAACCTTAACTGAACTGATTGTTATTAAACTGGAATGACACCACTGTTTATACATTGTGAAAGATGGTATTAATTTAAAATATACATGACATAATTTCAAATTACATTACTTTAATTTTGGAAGTTTTATTGCAACTCATTAAATCACTGCAAATCCAAAAATTTGTATCTTTTGTTAAGTTTTATGATGATTTGAAATATGTGAATAATTCAGTTACTTATTATAGTGTTTTTCTAGATAAAAAAGATTATACTTGTCATTTTATTCAGTAATTATTCAATATCTTTATAGGTCGCTACATTTATTCTACAGAAGATTCTCCTGGATGAAATAGGTTTGAATTATATTTGTCAAACTCATGAAAGATTTTCTCATGTTGCCATGATACTGGTAAGTTTTTCTGGTGATTCACAAATTTAAGTTATGTGATTGTGTAAAAATGCATCATTTTTGTACTAATAATGCTTGTCTATGATTGTGTAAAAATGTATCATTTTTGTACTAATATTGTTTGTCGTTGTATAAGTACATTAAATCAGTATACTCTAATATCAAATTTTATATAAAAGGATTATTCCTTTGTTATGTTATAATGTAATATTTCTTTTTTTCTGTTTTGGGAAACAAAATGAGGATCTTCTTATGGTTTTATCTCTCTCAAGATTAATAGGCTTTTGTGCCTACCATTAAAAAATAAACATTTCCTTCAAATTACTCAAATTCTTTGTAGGATAACCTACTCCACTAATAGAGCACCTATCATAAATAAAGAATTAGAATTTATTTAGGAGTGGAGAACCTTATTATGTTTAAAGACCAAATTAAAGTAAACTGTGCAGCGCTTCAATAAGGCCGCATACAAAAATTCTTGTACCTCTACTCTGCACAGCTTTAAACCAGAGATTGTGCGAATTATAGAATTTTGCAGATTATAGGTCATTGCTGCATAAACTAATGTATAACAAGAAAGATCAATCATGCAGAAAGCATTGATTTTGAAACACTTTCTAACTTCAATGCAATTTTATACAAACATCTTTAAAATGCGATACATTCCTCGGTAATACTTTTAATATTATCACAATACTACATTAATTTATTATATTTGAAAACTCCATCGAAAAAAATGAACTTCATTCAAATGACGGCATTGAAATATAAATTGCCTGGTTTTAAACATCTCTAAAATGCGATACATTCCTCGGTATTATTTTTTAAATTATCATAACACTACAATAATTTATTATATTTGAAAACTTCATCGAAAACAAATGAACTTTATTCAAATGATGTCATCGAAATATAAATCGCCTCTATATAAAAGCAGCATTTTATTCATAAACATTTTTCCAATCGTTTCATTCATCATAATACTATAATAATGTATTTTATTTAAAAATTTGAAAAATTGTTATCTACCATATTTATTTTAAAATATGAAACCTTTCTCATATATAAAATAATTAAACTCTTGGAAAGATATTTATTATCTAATATATCTATTTTTTATTTTTGGAGGATATAACGAGAGTCAGAATTTAATTGAATTTGTTTTTCTGCCTATATTAAATAATTTTTATTTAAAAAACTACCTAATTTATTTTACTGAAATTTTTTTATATATTTTATGGAATAATTTGAATATTTCCTAAAATTTTCGAAGCAATTTGTGAATTTTAAATTCGCTTAAAAAATGTTTGAAACATTAGGTCCCATAGGGTTCAATGTATTTCATTTTTTCAGCCGGGGTAAAAAAAACTAATTAGGTGACATTATTCATTTGTATTCCCATAGACCCACAGACCGTCTGAAAAACATACTAAAATTTCATTTTGATAAAGCCATTTTTACGGCAGTTATCATGCTAATAGACAGACAAACAGACAGATAGAATGAACAAAGTCATAAACACTTTCAACTATATTGTAACGTGTTAAAAAGGGAACATTGGGGCATCCTGAGTTATTTAATTAAAAATCACTCTACAGTACATTTAAAGCAAAATTAGCTAATTTTATAAATTTCACTGTTTGTTTTTAAAAATTTCAAACATATATTTAATTATTGTTTAAGGATTTTTTATTTTTATTTTAATATTTTTTTTCTTTTCTTATAGTCTTTTGAACAGTTATTATTTCTTGCTCTGTAATAAAACTATATTTCTGTATAAAGTCAAGATATTTATATCACAGAATAAGCCCTGCTCAAAAATAACTTTGTCCTTCATCATCAGAATCAGCATCAATCAAAATTAACTTTTGCAGAATTTAATATACTTTTGTAAATTAACATCTTATATAATTTAATTGTTTACATTCGAAATGTATTGCGGATTATAGGTATTTGCAGATTATAGGGTTATGGATTAATGAGAGTCAACTGCACTTGAAAAAGCAAATCTTTAATGAAAAATCTAATTAATATATACAACTTCATTGGTTGGGACCAACGGCCCTACCGTGCTGTAAACACCGGTTCTCGTTAAATCACCGAAGTTAAGCAGCATCGGGCGCGGTTAGCACTTGGGTGGGTAACCACCTGAGAACACCACGTGCTGTTGGCACATTTCGGGCGCAGTAGCCCGGTGGTTTGCGCGCTGGATTTGCACGCTGCCACAACTGCCGCCGTGTTCATGCGAAGTACGATCACGTTAAACATGTGGGTCCGTAAGTCCTTCCGAGAGGTTGGTGGTAGGAGAAGGAGGGTACGGTCCCTGTGGATGCCTCCTCCACTGGGTTCCGGTCTAAATTGGGTGGCAATTCCCTACCGCCCAAACAGTTACCTTACACCTTTCTGGTAGGTCGGAAGGTCTGGGTCTCAACAACAACTTCATTGGTTGGAAGAAAGGTTCTTTGAAATGGCATGGGATGGGAAACCTGATACAGTTGTAGAGAAGTTTCATAATTACTTGGCATATTTTTTTTTTTTACTGTAAATAATACTATACCACATCAAAAATGTACCCACCATAAGAAAGTACATTTTCTACATCTATTCGACATACTGGGTATCAAAGAAAATCATGGATCGGGCAAATAACTCCAAAAATATTGGTGTTATCACATATTTTTTATGCAGGTGTATAGGAAATCCCAATGACGTTACATGATGAGACAATCATGTCTTTACACAATGAGACTTTTATTTTGTTTCTAAATTGTTTTCCAGTTGCTTAAAATTGTTCAAATCAAAACAGTTTCCTATGTATAAATAATATATTTTTAATAAAAATTTATGAATAGTTCAATTGCAACCAGCTGTAAAGATCCTTCTTTGTTAATAAACTAGGTATTTGATTAACCAAGTTTTGAAAAATTTAACATTTAGTTGCATGCCTAAAGGCATTTTGTATAAATTATACAAATACAAATTTATACAACTCAAACTAGAATGTTTGGGTTAATTGCTTGATAATGTAAAGCAGAGTCTGGGTTTTTTAGATTTATTACTGTTTATGATGCAATTAAATCTGTTATTACATATAGCATCCCCCCGGCCACTCTAACGGTTACTCTAAGTCCTCGGACGAGTCGGGTGGTCTGGGTTTTCGACCTATATAGCATCCCGGCCGTCCATACAGTTACCTTACACCTTTCTGGTAGGTCGGACGGTCTGGGTCTCAACCTATATAGCATCTACACCTTTCTGGTAGGTCGGATGGTCTGGGTCTCAACAACCTATATAGCATCTTATCCAATATAATGACCTATCTGATATAACAGTTCAGAGTCCCAAATCAACTTTTTTGTAGGATTTGTATAGGGCAATAAAATTATGTACAATGTGCACTCATTATTATGCGTGCCGCTGATTGACCGTGATAAGTGTCAGTGTAATAAATCTCAATGGGATTAAACACTTTTCTTTCTTTTTTTGTAAATAAATTCATAAAATATAATTCTTCTTAAATTAAAACCAGAAAGAGATAAAAAATGTATTCTATTCTGCAGGGGAAAATGGTGCTGTCTTTGGCCAAGGAGCAATCTGCCCGTTTGTTAAAACATGTGATTCGCTGTTATTTGTGTCTGTCCGACAATCCTCGGTAAGAGAATTTTATGAGTTACTTTAAAATAATGTGATTGCATGTATATACATAATTTTTTTATGACATCATTGGTAACAAAGAGAAAAACATGAAATAGTGAAGAAATTTAAAAAGCATCTGAAAATGTAAGAGAATTAACAGGGAAATAGTTTTAAATTTCCCAAATGATTTCAAAACTGGAAAATTTTAAAACTTTAGCTAGCGGTTTTGACTCACTTTGTAATGTTCCTTAGATATATTGTGTGCTTTACATGCATGTTGATAAGTATCAGCATCATTTAAAAATTCATTCAAACATCTCTCAACAATATTCTGAAATAAATATACTTGGTTAATAATCGTATGAACAGTTAATTAAAAGTATCAATCACTTTCAGAAGCAAAAAAAATAGTCTTTTTCAGAGTAAAAGGACAGCAACATAACCACCATAGGCAGAAGGCATATGTTTGAGATGCCTTTTCTTTTTACCTATAATAATGTGGTGTCAAAAACATATGCCTTCTTGCCTATGGTAGTGTGGTTGCTCTAGCTATGAAACCTTTGAGACTTTACCTATATTGGTGTGGTTAATCTGCCTTTTACCTTGGCGAAGTCTGCAGTTACTTTTAAAAGGTAACAACCATGCTACCATAGGCAAAGAGGCACATGTTTAAGACACCTTCTTGCCTACAGCAATATGGTTTCTCTGTCGATGCAACCTATGAAATAACTGAGATACCTTTCCTATGATGGTGTGTTTACTCTGTCTTTTTTATCCTGAAAAAGGCTATATTTACCACTCAGAAACAGCAACCACATCGCCATAGGCAAAAAGCCCATATGTTTGAGATACCTTCTTGCCTACAGTGGTATGGTTTCTCTCTCTATAAAACCTTGCCTATGATAGTGTGTTTACTCTTATCTTTTTTACCCTACTCTGAAACCAATTGATACATTTAATCAACTGCTCATGCTGTTATTAATAAAGTATTTCCATTTTGGAATATTAATGAGGGGGTATTGAGTTCAGTTTCTAAAATTATTCCCTATATATAGGGATTATAAACAAATTGATGATGGAAATTGTTTAGATCAAAAATACGTTAATATGTGTCAAAATTTTTTATCGCAAATGCATCTAAATAAAACATTACACAGACAGAGATCATATAAAATGGGGGTACTCACTATGCATTTGGGGTTCTCCTTTGTAT
This sequence comes from Amaurobius ferox, assembly GCA_951213105.1. Classification (NCBI taxonomy): domain Eukaryota; kingdom Metazoa; phylum Arthropoda; class Arachnida; order Araneae; family Amaurobiidae; genus Amaurobius; species Amaurobius ferox. Next base: position 26,113,305 of record OX578135.1, on the reverse strand, counting down.
TATCATACAGTTTTATCTTTTTTGTGATATGTCACAAATTTGCATTTCTAATTTGATATAGGGTCCCCATTCACAATATTCAATTTTCAATTAAATATAACTCACTCAATTTTAAAGATGCAGATATATGGGTTTTTTTAATGATCTTGTTGCATTAAAAATAAAAATTTTCTGATTGACCAAATTTGTCTGGGGTGGGGGGGGTGAGGGGTTCGTATAAAAATTTAAAAGGTGTAACTTTTTGAAAATTAATGGGAGGACTGTTTCATTAACATAATCTTATTTCCTACCTTACTTTCAGCATTTTTGCAATTTACATTGCCCACTTATCTCCAATAGGTAAAGAATTAAAGCATGTTTCAATCTTTTTGGGACACCCTGTATGTACAGCAATTTTCAGAATTCTAGCTCATTTGAAAGTTATTTAGAATTTACAAACATACACCCCTAAATAATGGCCCCTAAAATCCTCCCTATGAAGAAATGTAGGGAATCTCAATTTTCCTCCATAGTTTCCGTACCTGATCTATATGTGTAGCAATTGGCGAAAGTCCAAAGATTGACCCAGAAAGAGGACAATTGGACCTCTCCATGATTAATTGAAAGATTTAAAACATAAGTAAAATATCTTTAAAAAAATGGTAGGATAGTAAAGCTGAATATTGAATTCATATTTAACTTTTATATAATAATGATTATTCACAACAATGTTTATTCATATCTGATGCAATAGCGAGATTTTTTCAAATATGAGGAATAAAATCACCTCCAAACCCCCCTCCCATGGAAAAATTTTGAGTTTTTGGAGTTTTCTGATCAGTTACATCACCCGATATCTGTGTATCAAATTGCAAATTTCTACTTCTAGAAGTTGTTAAACATTTCACAGACATATATACATATAAATTTTCTCTTTTAAATATATGGATACACTCTATATACTTTCATCCTGCAGTATCCTATGTATTGCAGTGTGGTCTTAATCGCATTTAGGCATTCCATATGTAAAATTCTTGAGCCTTCTTCTAGATGCATATCATCTTCTTCACTCTCGTATTCCCCCCCCCCCCCTCCCCCTCACTAAATTTATAATTATGCCATCAGTCATCTCTCCTGTTGCTTATCCTCATTCATTCAAACTTAAATGTCTTATGCTGTAATAGATTCTGAAACTGGTAAAATGGAAAGATATTTTATTAACTCTATGATGGGAAGATTATCTGTAACATCATCTTCTTCCTCGGCTTCACTGGAAAAAAAAAATTTAGAACTTCACAGGAGTTGGTGTTTCAATTTCATTTCATCAAAAAAGTGATGAGCCAATGAAAAAAAGGACTAACTTGGATAACATGAAACCGTAGATAATTGGGATTCTACTGCCCTTGCTAACCAAAATAGAAGTGAATGTGTTCTTGAACGGATAAAATATTACTAAAAAAATATATTTTTACTTTCTCATACTATGTAACATAGTATAGAGAAAGTATTGTTTTCACAAAAATTTTCGAATTCGAGATTTTGATGCCAATATATGTATAAAGACCTTCTGAACACATTTTGACTATTTTTAGAGTGATGTCCATATCATGTTTGTGGTCAATTTCTTGTGTTCACAATAGCGGCCTCAAATATTAATGGATTTTCATGGAACTATATAGCCGGCTTTGTTATAAAAAAATCTACAACTAGATAGATTTTTTTTTTTAAATTCAAGCAAACACTTCGAAATTTATTAGAAATATTTTCTTAACATGGCAGCATAAGGCAAAATTTGACATAATCATGTATAACAGGGTTTATTTGTGACTCAATGATCACGAGACTTAGTAGTTTCAATCATTGTTGTGTAATATAGGCACGATATAATTTTTTTTTTGTTTGTGATGTCATTTGCCCCCCACCCCTGGGGGTACATTGTCAAGTATGATATCAATCGAATTATTTTTAAACCCTTTAACTAGATAGCCCTAGAACTAGATAAAAAAATTTTATTTCAAGTAAAAACTTCAAAATTTATTCGAAATTTTATATTTTTTTAACATGGCAGCATTAGTATATGGAGGGGGGGGGGGGCCGCTGGGACAAAGTCACCCCATAGGACAAAATTTAACCTCAATGATTCTGAGACTTCAAAGTTTCAATTGTTGTGAAAACCAGCCCCTATACATTTTTTTTTGTGCGTTACTTTGTTAGCCCCCTTAATGGGCATGTCCCCCCCCCCCCTCTGAGGGATACATTGTCAAGTATGGTATCAATCGAAAGATTTTTTTCAAAAGCTCTAAAAAGAAGGGTAAGACACTATAACTGTAATCATTTAGACTCATAAAACTGATTTTCCAAAAGAAAAAATCTGTTGTGGGCAGCACATGACTTTCTCTGCAGACTTATATTCACGTTCTCTTTATTTTAGTTAAATTTAATTCAATTTTAATTCAATTTTCATTCTCATTTGAAAACTGGACTTCTTTTCAAAGGTGACATAGAGAAAATATGAAAAAATTAAAATATCTCGAGAACGGCTAGTCTTAGTGTAATGGGGTTGGTCTTATTCTTTTCTTCGTTAAAAATTACGTATTGAACAAGCATTTCATGGATATATTTGAGCATACGTAGTTTTTTATTTTAGATTTTGGTGATTTTTGCGGGCCATTTTGCAAAAATAGGCAGGTTATTTTTTTCTGAATCATACCAAAATCTAATCAGCACCAGAGTGTCCTACAAGTGATTTATCTACCGAATTTTGTGGAATTCGGTCCATTAGTTTTTCAGCTAGAGTGGATACAAGCTTTTGCGGGCCATTTTGCAAAAAAGGCGGGTTCTTTTATCCCGAACCGTACCCAAAACTAATCAGCACCAGATTCGCCCACAAGTGACTTACCTACCAAATTTTATGAAATTCGGTCAATTAGTTTTTTAGTTAGAGTAGATACAAAATCTGCACAGACAGACACACAGACACACACACAGACGTCTCGAAACGTGTAGATCCGTCGAAAACTCGGGTTGCGATTTTCGACATAATTCCAATACTTTCCCTATACATTACAATGTATTGCAAGGAAAGTAAAAATGGGTTCTGGTATAAGAAAGTTGAGATGAGCTACACTCCAGTTAATTTTATTACCATTCTTGCCCTTTTTTTTTTTTTTTTTATCTTGAGTATTTTTTAAATCTGTGCATAGTTTCATTCTCCTATTCTATTAAAAATTGTTTTATTCCTTTTACAGAGCTCGAGAAGCCTTGCGGCAATGTCTTCCTGACCAGCTCAAAGACAATACATTTATTAGCTGTCTTAAAGAAGATAAATCTACAAAACATTGGCTGAGCCAATTGTTGAAGAATCTTGAAACTTCTCCTGTCTCAGATGAGCGCTTGGCCTATGTTATGCCATAAGTACTTAATTTTCATAAACACTGTACAGGGTTTTAGAATTTCATTACTTCATAACAGTTCTATTTTTATATCCACATTTTGGACATACTTAAGAAAATTCTAAAATATCTTTACATGTAGGGGTTATATTTTTAGAGACCTTAACGGGTAAATTATCGGTTACATTTCTTATTTTATTTATTAATCTGTTCATAGCTGTATATAAATATTTAAATGTATTGTTGCTCTTTTATTGGTTACGACATTAATTTTCATGATTTCCCTTTTGTATAAGAGTAAGTATTTGAATAAAAGTGTTGCTTTAAGTTGGCATTTTTTCATTTGAAACTATATTTACTAAAGCGTAGAAGTAAACAAGTTGCACTTATGCAGAAGTAGATAAGTTGCACTCAATGCAGAAGTAGACGAATTGCACACTTTCTAAAGCTCACAGTATGCTTACAGTCCTTAAAAACTGCCTAATTCCCAATTTCGATTTTTAAGGACCTTAAAATTACTTATATTTGTACCAAAGTGCTAATTTTTTTGCAGATATCACATTTAAGAAATTACAATAAAAATAGGAATAAATTTCTCCCGTCTAAAGTGACTATCTGATTACAAACTGCAGAATTTTTCCCATCACCATATCGAAAAGGGGTTAAGGTATTTTATATTTTCTAGTTCCTGTTTCTTCCTCTCTTCTGGTAGAAACACAACCCTAATTCTCTTGATGTAATAATAGATTACTACAGCACCTATAAATAACCTAGAGTGTACCTAAAAAAACACAGGTCCTTTTTGCATAGCACTTATTTTATTGTACAGTTTTATCCATAACTGTCTGATATTTCAATAAGAAAAACTTTCTTCTGTTTTTATGATTCATTTTTTTAAATCTCTTAATGTACTTGTGAAAAACTCACCTTTTCTTACTTGTGATTATTCGCATAAGATATCGTCAGAAGTCTGCCAAAGACTTTCAGCAAAATTCAAAGTATGTCAATTTTACTCAAATTTAAAGAAGTTTTTATTTGTGATGTCAGAAATTCTCATAAACATTCCTTGAGATTTCCAATATAATATTGAAATCAAATGATATTATATTATATGAAGTTTAATAAAACTTCATAATGCATTAAATCTACTTTTTACTTTCCTTACATATATAGTATAATGCATAAGGAAAGTATTGTGACGGGGTCAAAAATTTGAATTCGAGTTTTCGACAGGAGAGCACATTTGAAGCATCCCTGATCACAAATCGAACATTTTTGGGGGGATGTCTGTGTATCTGTGTCAGTCTGTAAAGACGATATCTCACGAACGAATGGAGTGATTCGAATGAAATTTGGAAGCTTGTTTTTAAACGCAATCGAATGTTCAGAACCCCCCCAAAATTTTTGAGTGAAATTTTGAAAAAATCATAAAAAAATCAAAACCTTTAAAAGTTACACAAACAGACATTTCTTATGTAATTTTTCTTTAGAAAACGATTGACATAAACTTTAGAACACTAACATAAACCATTCTCGAGCTATTGCACATTTTGTCAGATAAATTTATCAAAAAATCCCTTAAATTAAAAAAAAGTAGTAACTGTTGAGAAACATGTTCACTTTTCATATGTAATATGCGATAAATTTGGTGACATCATTCTCGTGGATCTACCTGTTCCATTCATGAGAAAATATTAATTATTTATCTGTCTGTCCTTAATAATACTTTTGTATTTAAATGCCAATAGTCATTGATCTGCTATAAGAATTACTTATTTCTCCGTCAATAACGCTTAGTAAGATTTTGGCTATGAATTTGGTGGAATGTCGCCAACTTGACGACTTTTTTAAATGTTACTAAATTAACGAAAATCTCGCCAAATGGATAAAAATGACGCTAAATCAATGAAAATGACGACTGACGAAAATTCAGTATCTTGGAAAGAATATAAGTATCTACCATAAGAATAACCTATTTCTTTTTTACTGTAAGAGTAGTAAATCCATTGCATTATATAAGGGAAATCATGTGCTGCCCACATCAGATTTTTTTCACAGTAATTATTTCTGTAGACCTTAAATGGCACTTAATTTTTCTAGTGAAAACTATACAAGAACCCTGACTGGCAGCAAGAAAACTTGCTATTAGCTGCATTTTGAAAATCTGCAGGGACTCCCTCATCATTGTTTCAACTATTGGTCCCTTTTTTTAACTGGTCACTAATTTAGAAAGTAGTCACTATAAGTAGTCACACGCTTGTTAAAGTAGTCACATGCTTGTTAAGAAAATTATAAAAATATTCAAACGTTTTTAATGTAAATCATATGCATTATTTTCTTAGCATTTTACCTAACTTGCCTTTACCTAATTTTATTACAAGCAGGCAAGTACTACTCTCAAGCTCAATTGTTTGGCTCATTTGTACAGGCTCACTTTTGAATGCATACTGCAATCGACACCAAACTTTGCAGATTTATTTATTTATATAAAATCTTGGTTGGTATTAAATTTTTAAATAATCAGTTAAAAAATTAATGTATTTTTATTCATCTGACAAATGCTCATCCACTTTGTGTTAAAAATCTATATGGGGTGTTTTTAAAAAAAAAGGGAAGAGTGAAAGTTTTTTGAACGATTAGTTGTAAATACTTAGTTCCAATTTCAAAAAAGCTTTAAATAAGGTAGGAAGTTATGAAATTATATTTTAAGTAATGTGCAATATTTTTGCAAAAAATTAATGAAATTAACTTTTCATACAGGCTTTCTAGCAAAATAAGTTACATTACAAAAATGTTGCACATACCATATTTAATAAGACTTACAAAAATTTGATCACAATATGATCAAATTTGATTGTTACCATTGATTAAAATTTTCATTGGAAAATAGAGGAATATCCACTTATCCAATGTAATCCCCCCCCCTCCTCCCCATTCTATATAATAACTTTATCAAAATCAATTTCAGTTACAAATAGTTACTAAAACTTTTACTACTTATTCAAAAATATTTTATTCAAATATTTCAGTAACACAGTTTGTATCTATTTAAAGATCAAAGTTATTCTATTACATACCTATAGAGTTTAAATTATAGCACTGTTCAGTAATACTAAACTCTGTGACATGACTGATTTACAGCCAATGTAACTAATCTCTTAGTTGCAAGTAATTGTAATTGATTTCCAACCAATTTTGAAAATTAACACTAGAACGACAGAAGCAGTCATTTTCACCTCATAACTACTTTGAGAAACGATTCCTCCAAAACGGCTAATCCCAACCCATTTAAATTTTATGACTTTTCTTATTTTCTTAAAGTTATTGAAAACACAGAAGAAAATTATTCTAGGTTTTATAATAAAAGAACAAATCAACGATCTTCCTAGAACGATGGCAGTGGTCAAAATGACTGCTAGAGAGATTTCACACGATAATGCAATCCGACTACAGTGCTGCGTTACTGAAATCCTTAAGAATGATTGCATCAGCTTTTTAGCATTATTCGGCTTGTTTCAAGGACGAATAATGACTGTGCCCGTGCTGGATGTAAATTATTGCTTAAAATTTTGGCGCGATGTCTCGTGGGAAGCGACTGACAACTGATGAGTGTCTAGCACTTTTGCAGCATCATAGCGAGGATTCCAGTAATAACGGCAGTGATAGTGATACAGATTTTGTAGTTTCTGATGAAAATGAAATTACAGAGCACAGCATCAGCTCCTTAGAGGAGCAAACAGACTCTGACAGTAATAATACTTCTAATTCAACTTGCCATGCAATACCTTTACTTCAGCAAATCTTCATGCCAAAGATGGTACTGAGTGGAAAATATTAGATCAAAGCACCGCTATTTCTGGAAGATTTGATTCTCAAAATATCATGAAAAAAAGGGCTGGCCCAACTCTGTATGCAAATAGAAATGTATGCAAGGAACTCTTATTGCAAAAGATGTGTCGAAGAAACATTCTAAATGCTGTAACTTTAATGTTTTGGTTTTGAATTAAAGGTATGTTGTATTTTTTCTATGGCGGTCAAACTGACTGCTGCCCATCATTCTAGGTAGTTCAAAATATCCGTCATTCTAGTGTTAAAGTGTATGTTTATTTTTCATAGATTTAGTCAGGAAAACACCTAACACACCAACAAAATCATAATTATCAGATTTTTTATTCATTTAATATCTTATTTAAATGACTTTTAACCAAAATCATCTATCTGTGTATCCTTAATAGCTTCAATGATAAACAGCTAGGGAGAAAAAAACAATTTTAAATTCTGCAAATGCAATTCTGCAAATGAATTCATTTTGTAAACAGCCTCTGGATTGATGAATTTACTTGATTACAAACTGCTACAATGGACTGCTGCAGATCCCCGATGGTGGAGGATAGGTTTGAACTCAGAACCTTTAGATTGCTGATCCCACACTGTGCCATCAGGTGAAAAAGAATTCTTCAAGGCTGAGGGAATAATTTGGGGTGTCTTTTGTAGCAGTGAGTGATGCAATACTGCAGCACTGTCACACACTCCTTTTCCTGGTGAGAACTTAGATAGGATATCTACGGGCAAGAAGCTTGGTTGAATTTCAGTGAGGAAAGGCGCCAGTAGGAAAACCCCCAAGCTGAAACTCAGTTGGAAGCTGAATAGCTGAGAGACGTGTCATACCTCATCGTGCAACATTATGATGTCAGAGTCAACCAGGAGAGGAGAACATGTGCATCCTCTGTAATGCTGCCATCTCATAAAAGAGGTGAGATTGTTAGAGAGAAAGAAGGTTGCATGCTCGTGTGTCCAAAGTCACAAACTGTAAGGGGCCCTAAATCCCCGATGGTGGGGGATAGGTTTGAACTCCAAACCTTTAGATTGCTGATCCTGTACTATACCATCAGGCCCAAAACAATTGTTCAAGGGAATAATCTGGGGGTGTCTTTCGTAGCAGTGACTGACACAATGCTGCAGCCCTGCCACATAAGCATATGGAAGAGGCCATGATCAGGAAGTTTGACAATTTATTTCATCTTAAATTTGCCCTTTTAAGATACCGATTGCTTATTAGTTTAACTAAATCGAGTATGTACAACATTTTTGTAATTTTAACTTCTTTCGATAGAGAGACTGTATAAAAATTTATTTTTAAATATTTTACAAAACTATAGCACATTATTTGAATTACTCTTGTGTGAAATCCAATGGGAACTATTTCTACATCCAATGGTTAAAAAAAAACAGCCACTGTTATTTTTTAAACACCCTGTATGCCAAGTTATAATTGGTAAATTTATTTATTATACTTGACAATCCCAGTTTTTTTCCCCCCTTAAATAATTTTTAAAAATTTGAATAAGTGAAGATTTTTGATGGGATTGAGGTTTCAGAGAATATATTGCCCACTTCATACAAGCAATATTTTCAAGGGGTGGGACAGCCCAGTGCTTAGTGTGAAAGCCCCAGGCCGTCCGACTCGTCTCCAGTGCTTAGTGTGTAAGAATTGCATTCGGATAACCCAAGTTCGATTCCTGACTTGCCCAAATTTTGTCCATGTTCACGCAAAGTATTGGCATATTAAATATGTGGTCTGTAAGTCCTTCCGAGAGGTTGGTGGTAGGAGAAGGAGGGTACGATCCCTGTGGATGCTGCCCTCATTGGTAGCTAATTGGGTGGCACTTCCTGGCCGTCCAAACAGATTACACCTTCGTATCGATTGAACGGTCTGGGTCGAAGAAGAAGCAATACCTTGGATCTCAATGTACACGTCCACCAGCCCTGCTCTATTTAGTTGAGTCTTAAAGTACATCAAAGGAAAACCTAGTAACATATCGTGTCATGAAAGGTTCAACGACTTCATCTTAATATCTTTCTGCCATCACAGTACCCCCAGTGAACATGGGCAGATTGACTCAATATTCCAAAGAAAATCCAACCCATACTATAATATCATGACTAAACGCGTAGTGTTTAACAATGTTATTAAGGAGGTTGCATGTTACTCATTTTCTCCAAACCCTTACACATTTATTGTCTGAATCTAGGGCAAATTGCGATTCATCCATGAAGAGTACATTGGACCCTTGTGCTTCTGCTTAAGTCAGATGCTGATGATACCATTTTAATTATTACCATTTTATATCTCCGGCCTTGGCATTCAAACGAACACAAACTTGTATTGTGGTACTCAGGTGTAGGGTCCTTTAACATTTAGCCTTCGCCTCACAATACTGGCGGATATCGACTTTCCTATTGCTGTGGTAACCAATGATAGGAAAGCTGGTGCAGTCGCTCTATGGTTGTGTTTGGCCAGTAATGTGATGTGCTGGTCATCAGAGGATATTAGAACTCTAAGACAATCCATAACAAGTCTCCGAACAATTGTCCAACTTGTTTGGAATTGTTTTCATAAGTGAGAAATGACAGAATAATCCACAGAAAAGAAATTGGCAACTTCCTTAATGGACTATCCAACCTCAGATTTCCCAAAAGCACGCCATAGCATTGAGAATTTTCCAAACTTATTATTTGTATAATAACAAATCTAATTAATCCCAAATCAACCCTGAAACTTTTTGAAAAATTTTCTTTAAACTTTGAAACTCTTGCAACTCTGTGCAAACAAATTCCTCTCTGCAACTTCACTCCTAATTTTTATATTGTTTAAGGAGCAAATCACGACACCATTTGATATGGACATGTCCTTATCGATGACAAGTTTCACCCAATAAAATCCACAAATGCATTCACTATTTGAGAATTTGCACTGCGTGATTAACTTTTGAAAGGCAGTATATAATAATGAGTAAGGGTCGTTATATTACGGAGAACCCCCTTTATTTCACCCCAGAGAAGCACTTACCGAAATGATTTATGGACAATAAAGTTCAATGTGTAAAACATGAAAAAACAAGAAAGATCAATCATGCATAAAGCATTGATTATGAAACACTTTCCAACTCTAATTTTATTTAAACATCTCTAAATTGCGATACATTCAGCTGTAATATTTTTTGAATTATCATAATACTGCAATAATTATATTTGAAAATTTAAAACTTCATCAAAAAAAGCGAACTGGATTCAAATGACATCATTGACATATAAATCGCCTGGCTCTCTGTTGAAACCCAGACCGTCCGACCTACCAGAAAGGTGTAAGGTAACAGTTTGGACGGTCAGGAAGGCCTGGCTCTCTGTGTAAAAGCAGTAATTATTTCATTCATACATTTTTGTTTAATTCATCACAGTACTGCAATAATTTATTCAACTTAAAAACTTAAAACCATGCAGATAAAAGTAATTTAACTCTTTGCATAAAACTTCATCGAAAAAGTCTGCCATTAAATCATCTGCTTCTCTATATAAAATCAATGAATGTTTCATTCATATCATCTATATTGCAGACTCCTTAGCAAAATAATTTTGCGTTAAAGGAATTCAGCAATTCTTAGACCACTCATCTTACAGCCTAATCTGTTTACATTCTCCATAAGTGAAAATTAGGTTTTGTTGTAAAAATAATCAAAGATTGATGATCATTTAAACTCAAATATATTGTAATTGTGTTTTTCAGAATACAGATGCACAGAAATTAAGCAAAAATAAAGCAGTTTTAGGAGGGATACAACACTAAATTTAAATTAAAAAGAACTTTAAACATCACGATTTTGACACAAGATGGATGCCATATTTTATTTTGAAGTGGGTCACGTGATCTCTTCATAGAAAGAGTTTAATTATTATTTTAATTTTTAAAAAACTACTGAATATATTTTAATGAAAATTTTTTTATATATTTTATGGGATAATTTGAATATTTTCTAAACTTTTGAAGCAATTTGTTATGAATGGAAGAAATAAGTTACGAATTGCAACATCTAATTATCTTACAAACATTCAATCTGAACGCAAGCCGCCTAATGTTGTTGGTGCAGTCTGTAGGGCTTCCCATAAGGGGGGATCAACACGGGCTGTTTTTTGGAACTTGAGAAAACGTGAAATAGTTACAAAAATAGAAAACAAATTAAATATGGAAGACGGCCAATGATCATGTTTGTAGGGGGTCCACGATTTATATAGACGGTTCTGTATGTGTATCAAATCCACATCAAACTGTCTCTTCACAAATTCTAGAAATGTTTTGTTTTCTTCTTTGGTTATGTCGCAATTGAAGTCACCAGTAATTATCATTGGTATTGCAAAATAGCCAGTGCCAGCCACTTACTTCTGCACATTCTCTTGGCATCGCTGAGTGGCCCATCTTTTTATTATTATTATCTAGTGTTTTGCTTTATTTTTTTCTGCACCAAAATCTTATTGAATTTTGAATACTTTCTATGTAAATGTTTCGACCTTTTGAAATGAAGTCCAAAGTTTCCAAATTTTCACTATGCTACATCTGTCCGTTCACTATTTTCGCACTTTTATTTTGTAGATCAGTCAGTGACAAATCGTTTGAGTGTCAAACACACATGTAGCTCCTCCGGTTGCCGAGTTACGACTGGTGGAATGATGTGAAACGTAGTAATTTTTGTTATCTCGCATTCAGCTGCATTCTTCTCTCAAGTGAATGCCTCCAACGAGTAACCCCCACATAACACGCGTGCACCCGCGGCCACTTAATACCTTGACTATTACTTTCTAAATACCTCCTATTACTTTCTAAATACCTTGGCTTAATACCACTGCCGTCCCCCTCCAACTGTTACACGCCGAGCTACAATCTTTCTAAATATCACCTTTTTTCGTCACAACTGATCCACGGACGTGCTCCCCACATACGAGGTGCGGACAAAGACATATTCTATGTCAAAATAGTTACTCTAGCTTATTACACCAAAGTATGTACTGATAGACATGTACAGTCAGCTAAAACAAATCTTCTCGTTGGGTCATACACAGTATTTCTTTCAGGACTTTTCGGTCGGGGGAGCTAATGACATTTATGGGGGGGGGGGCAAGATTTATAATATTTGCCCTATATACACTGCTCACAACTGAAATCGCAACACCATGAAACAATTGATGTATCCTTATGAAATATACAGAATATAATTGTAACATGGAGATGTACAAATGATCAAAAGATCATACCTGGAAAATAAAAGCATGGAAATTTATTGACATTAGATCAATATGGAATAGGCCCACCGCTAGCTGCTATGCAGGATTGAATACGACGAGGCATCCCATCAATGAGATGGACAGTGGTGTGCTGAGGAGTGGCATTCCACACAGCATGCAATTGGGCTTGTAACTGAACATGGTTTGCTGGAATTGGGAGTTCTCTTAATCGGCAACATGATGTCCCAAATATGTTCAATTGGCGACAAATTCAGAGAATATGCTGGCCAAGGCAGTATATCAAAACCTTATAGACTATTCATAGTTACCCGTGCAGTATGTGGATTGGCATTATCCTGCTGAAAAAGCAGTCCAGGCCTGGTTGCCAGATCGATATGGCTGTGCCACAGGTCTCTGTCAGAGAGGTATCGTTATGCCGTGATACTACCAGAAACGTGGACCAATTGTGTTCTTCCACTAAATGTTATACCACCCCAAACCATAGTACTATTTAGGAGGGGGGGCTGTGTGGCGACTGATAGAAAAAGCTTCCTAGTGGCGTTATTGAAAGCGCCGCCATACGCGAGTACGGCCATCTGGCATGCCAAAACAGAATCGTGATTCATCCGTGAACAGGATGTTTCACCATTCTGTCGACCAATTGCGTCTCATCACCGGAAGCAACTTAACTGGTGAAGACGTTGAAACGGTAGGTGTCGAAAAGGTCGTCTACCTCGGAGTCATGCAAACGGTTTTGAATTGTTTGCGTCGAAACCACGTTACTTATAGTGTGGGTTAAATGCCGTTGTAACGGTTGCTGTGGTAAACGGCTCCCGCGCAACGCTTCTCAGAACAATACGATCTTCGCGTGGTGTGGTAAACCTGGAAGCTCCACTATCTGATCATCGCGTCGTTTCGTTGTCTCTCACGAACTGTAACACACACCGTTGAACTGTGTTCGCATCACGACCCAATAGTTCAGCGATTCTTCGAAAGCTCATTTCAACCTCACGTAAAGCAATGATTTGTTGCCGTCCCATTGACGACAACTGAACGTATGCGATGCGTCGACGTACTCTTGGCATACTGTGCTGATTTTTACAACCTGAAACCAATGACGCTACAATTTGGCTGTGATATCGCTCCTTCTTGACCTGACGTTTTTATGCTGCTCGGCAAGGTATTACGTCACCATACGTAACGAAACTGTGATCATTTGCATATCTCGCCTTGCTGTTTCCATTGCCTGATTTACGTAAAGCTACACCTACAACTTTATGGTGTTGCGATTTCAGTTGTGAGCAGTGTAAATATATCTAAATGCTGTGCCACATAAATAGAAACTAGGTTAATATAAAATATATCCTGGGGGGCATCGACCCCCCATCCCCCCTACAAAATATGCCTGAAAGAAACACTGGTCATACAATCAAACCAAAAGTATGAGACTCAGAATAATATCTACAGTACATAAATGTGCATCTAATTTGCATAATGGTCCATCTTCATATTTAGTTGTTTATTATATCCTAAAATTAAATTAAAACATTCATTACTTTACCTGCAATACATGGTAATGTATAGGGAAAGTATTGGAATCATATCGAAAATCAAAACTCGAGTTTTCGACGGATATATACTTTTCGAGACCTCTAGAATACGAAAAAACTATTTTTAGCGTGACGTCTGTGTGTGCAGATTTTGTATCTACTCTAACTAAAAAACTAATTGACCGAATTTCATAAAATTTCATAAACAGCTAAATTGTGTATCCAATATCAGCTATGTCAATAGTATGCGAGCACCTTTGAAATATCACAGGCAGCCGATCACTGACTGGAACGGTTCTTCTTCTTCGGCCCAGACAGTGCGGCCTGCCAATTAGGCACACAAGGCATCCCAATGCACAGCCGGGAAAATAAAAAGTCCAAGACGCACCACCGCAGAACGACGACGCACCCCCACCCACAGATAATTTAGATGCGAAAATAAATTCGAAATCAAATAAATAATAATAAGCATAATTCGCCAATTAAATTTAAAGGCCTAGGGAATTAACAAACAGGTTTTCATTGAAATTAGTAGTAGCAGTAATTAAACGACTGAAAATACGACTAAAAATACTAATAAAAATACTATCAAAAGGGGTAATATACAAAATGTACTTCAATCAATATTTATATTATGCCATATATACCACATAAATAACCATTCAAAATTATTACCATTAAAAAAAAAAAACAATATACACATTCCAACTAATACATTCAACTTTTATATCTTTTAAAAACACAAACTGCCGAATATACAAATTATGATAAAATACTCTTAAATTAACATTATAAAAGGAACACTATTACTAAATTATTGCAGCCCATCGTTAGCTGCCAGATCAGCAATCCGGACGCCAGCTTTAATTCTCGCCATAGATCATCTCGTCTGTTCAATGCCCTAAATAACCGCCCGAAGCTCATCCGATCACCTGTCCAAAGTGAAACTCTCGGCTAAGTCTGCATTCAAAAACGTCGTGGTCAGCGTCTCTTAATCCTCCACAAGGGCAGTTTCGGGAACTCCTGATCTTAAATCTGTGCAGGTAGCCGGAAAAAAGGACCGTGCCCCGAAAGAAACAGACATGATCAATTCCCGATCAAAAACAAGGGATCGGCCACCATCTGCCGCCTCATCAACATGACTGGACCGGTTGAAATCCAAAAGGCAGTTGCGTCAGACTGTCTATTTCTTCGAGAAGCAATCAAGTGATTCTAGCTCTTTGGTCTATTTAGGAGCCTTACATGCATGGACTCACCCAGTGACGTCAGATTCTGTACTGGCCTCGAAAATCCCGTGAGCCCGTTGGAAAGTCAACAACTGCGACGGAACATCCTCGAAATCCGTTCATTTCCATAACAAACCCGATCCTTTCCTTTATTAACAAACCTCGAAGGGGGTCATCGGAAATAGAATCCGCACTTACCTATTCTATGGACACACTTTCTGCCGCGCATCTGACGAAAATTCCAGAGATCCGGAAAGGGAGTTAGTTGTTTCTCTGGAAAAAGAGAATCGTGCTGTAAGAAGAAATTTAAACACACTCATCTACAGTAGAAAGAGATGAAAACATCCATATGTGTCAAGAATAGAAAAAAATAAAAAATAGAGAATACATTTCGAATTCAAAAGGGTGTTTTAAATAGGGCCACCTTCATGAAACGTTTTTGTTTAGACACATATACGTTTCTTCTTCCCAAAGGTAGAAGCTAATGTGTTCATTACGAAAGAAAAAAAATTTGATGTGGACAGCCCATGACTTTCCCTACAGACTCACATTCATTTTCTTTTTATTATATAGTTGATTAAATTGAATTTAATGGAACAAAATGAAACGCATCATTATTTGAAATGGCACTGAATTTATATTTGTAATTCAATTTCCGTTTTCATCGGGTAACTGGGTGCATTTTCAAAGGCAGCCGAGTAAAAATGCGAATTCTAACCAATGACGTATTCATAGAGGGAGTTCGGTGGGTCCCCGAAATGAAAGTTTCGGATACGTCCTTGCCTGTGCTCTCGTATTTTCTCGTTCAATTGTGAGCCAGTATCAATTTAGTCAAGTTTAGTTAGTTTTTTTCAAACTTTTTTTTTGGATTAAAAGTTCACTATACTTTGGACCTCCCCCCCCCCCCCTCCCGAAATGAAATTTCTGGATACGTCCTTGATTCTAACGTACAAGTTTAGGGGTATCCAGGGGGGGGAGATTCTTCCCCCTATTCATATACTTGTCTGCATTCGTGAGATATCGCGAAAAGTATGAAAAGAGCCCCCTCATCAACAGGACCGGTAACAAAGTCTAACCAGAACGGACCTCTCAAACATAAAATATTGTATTTCGTTTCAAGACACAATCGAGGGCGACGCACATCCATGGAATCCATGGAGAAGTTTCCCATAGCATATTTCGAGTTAACTTCATGCAATCACTGTTCATGGATCCCTCTGTGGCTTTTAATAAAATGAGTATGTATCTATTTTGCAACAGAAATCGCAGACTCGTCTGTAGAACATTCCGGTAACGGACGGTCGCTATAGTCCGATGCAAAGATCTTTTTTTCTTCCTGGAATCCTTTTATACCCGACAAAAATCGAAGAATCTGACATTGCCATCCATTGTATTTTGAAGAATATTTGCGAAATCCGTCAAAACTAAAATAAAAAAAGAAATATTGGCCGGGATTTTTTTCGTCTATTTTTTCAAATGATGTTTGTTGACATGTTTTCGGAAAAATAAAAAATGATTTATTCTTGGATAAGTTCTGGCCGATCAGAATGACTTCATTGATTTTCTTGGAACGCCCTAAAAGGGTCGGAAGTTCCGTATTCTGTTTCCCAACTGGTTCTGCCGACTTTTGCATTATCACGAGTAGTTAAAATTTTAGCCTTCGTTTGGAATGAACGTCTGTGGACATCTTTTAGTGTCTCTTTGCATCACGCCGAAGAAAAAAAAATCTGCTGTGGGCAGCACATCACTCTCCCCGCAGACTCATTCACATTCTCTTTATTTCTTCAACAACTCATGAAATGGAGTTTATTGGCATAAAATAACGTCCATAAATAATTATTGAAAATGACACTGGATGGGCACTTGGAATTCAATTTTCGTTCTCATTGGGTAACTGAACTGATTTTCAAAGGTGGCAAAGCGAAAATGCGAAAAACTAAATTATCTCGAGAACGGCTAGACCTAATGCTATAGGGTGGGTCTTATTCTTTTCATCCTGAAAAATGACGTCTAAAACAAGCATTGAATGGATATATTTCAGCATACATAGTCTTTTATCTTAGAATGTATCAATTTTTGCGGACCATTTCGCAAAAAAAAAATAAATAAATAAAAAAAAAAAAAGAGAGAGAGAGAGAGAACAGGTTATTTTTTTTCCGAATCGTACCAAAATCTAATCGGCACCATAGGATATCCCACAAGTGACTTATCAACGAAATTTTGTAAAATTGGGTCTATTTGTTTTTCAGCTAGAGTGGGTACAGGCCATTTCGCAAAAAAATCAGGTTCTTTTATTCCGATTCGTACCAAAATCTAATCAGCACCAGAATCATCCACAAGGGACACCCAATTTTATGAAATTCGGTCCATTCGTTTTTGAGTTAAAGTGGATACACACATTGCACAGACAGACACACTGAATCACACGGGTGTCCCGCTAAAACTAGTGTTTTCGTGTTCTAGAGGTGCCAAAACGCATAAATTCGTCGAAAACTCGAGTTGCTATTTTCGACACAATTCCAATCCTTTCCCTATACATGACCATGTACTGCAGGGAAAGTAAAAAAGTTTAATTTCAAGTCACGATTATTCGACAAAAGAAAAGGGGGCGCCGAAAATCTGGGGCGTGATTATTTGACTGTTAAAAAGTGAAATATGACATGTGTAGGAAAAATCATGTGCTGTCCGCATCGCATTTGTTTCTTTGATAATATCAGCAAAATAAGGTTATCTATGATATTCAAATCAATTTGTATCACGTTATAATTAAAGGGATGTGCCAGATGGACTTTAAAGTAACTGCTAAAAAGGTCCTAAAAGGGTAAGTGGCTGAAGAGTGCTGGGTGTTCATCGAACTACGAGTTACAATCTGCTCTGCTTTTATAGGGTCCAATCCGTCTCCTAAAAATGGCCACCCAAAGCAGTACTTTAAGTACGTCGTTTCTAAAGGACAGCTCCGTGGGGGGGGGGGGGGGGGGGGGGGCTCGAAATGAGTAACGGTGTCATGTCTAGCTCTCATTTCTCATTGGCACATCCATGGATTTTGAAAAATTGGCGGACAGATTGTTAAAGTATCGGAATAAACATGCAGGCATCTTTTGCTAAAAACAACAAGTTTATTCTTAAACTGTAGAAACCATAAAATAAACTCCAGTAACGTAATTACAAATATTAAATCAGAATGTACAAGGTCCATCTTTTCTATCAACATCTGCATTCACACACGCTATCTCGTTCCATCACGAACCATTTCCTTCTATTCTTTCGTGCTTCGCACTTTTCCTTTTATATAACCTAGTTGCTAGCACCCTCTACCGTCCGCCATCTGCGCGGCTGTTATTTAAATTTAGACTCTTCTTTCCTCGGGAAAGACACTGCTTGAAAAATAAGAAATAGAGACAAGAATGTGCTAATCCGTACAAGATAACGCAGTGGTTCCAAACTATCTCGAAAATAGTTTGGAACGCACAGCCGCAGAAGCAGACGAAAAATCGCGGCTGGATGCCGTGAGTGACTGGCGCACCGCAGAACTTTGCCGCTCACTGCGGCAATTCGTATCTAATGACATTTCATTCCGTTTCATCGTGTTGTTTTCAGTTTTCGAAATAGGCCGAAATGGAAAGAAAATACAGTGAAAACCCTTATTCTGAAAATCCAATATATGTGAATCGGCAAGAGATGATTTTTTTTTTCTTTTTTACTTATTTCCACATTCTGTCCTTTCAAACAGAATCTAACTAGATATCCGAAATCGAATGTGAAAAAGAGTTCCTTTCACTCGTATCCAAGAGCGTGGCGCCTTCTTTCACTCGGATTCTCCCCATTTTAAATGTCCCTCATCTTATTTTTTCATACCCACAGCCATTTTCCTGAAAGTAGTTTCATGGAATCTTACCCTTAAAAAAATATTTTCAGATGTTGAGTGAATGACCTCCAATGGGGCGAACAAAGAATGGGCTCCCAAAGCCACGTTCTCTCCAAGCTCTAAGATTACGGTAGGAATCCCGTTTTCAAAGCAGGATCTAAAGGCTCCTCTGTATACGAGCTGATACGTCGAGCATATTGAAGCCCACCCAGCGTCATCCATTAGCATTAACTTGATTCTTCTTTTGACTTTAGAGAGTACTATTGAAATAATTTTGAGTGGATGTTCTGTCCCGAACTGCTGGCCAGATCATTTGCTTAGCATTGGCAGAGGTGGAGATCAATTGCGAAATGGGATGCTTTAAACGTACTAGAAAAGGTTTTCGGTTCTTTTGCTTTCCCAGACACGAAGAGGGAATGCCTTACGAAGAGTCGGCTGTTATCGGTCATGACAGGTGTTTCAAATAATTCAAGGTATTTCTGAGCTCGTAATAAGACCCTCGTTTTTTCTATATAACATTGGAACGGTGACAGATATTAAATTTAAATATAAATGGCATTTCATGAATTTTAAATAAGACCGGACTTTTAGTAAACTGTCCATCGGTTTCATTCCTTATTTGTTAATCCGCTTAGAGAGTGGGAATCCTACATTGGATTCTTGTTAAGACGCGTCGCGAAATGACACGTGACTCCGATCTCATTCTTATTTATAAAAATATAACCCAATTGCAAATGGGTTAACGTTAACGAATACGTGTAAAAATCAACATTTTAAGCCCAATAGGGTAAGCCATGTATTTACAGAAATACTGGCTGCGCTTCAATATGCTTGATAAATCAGCCTGTATTATAGGAACTCTAATAGGATCCATATCCGGGAATTTATGCAACTTCAATCGAGATGACATCTAGAGACAGCATCCGCGCAAGATGATACACAAAGTATAAAATGAAGTTCGAATAACAGGTAAGAAACTCTGTACTTTATGTACAGGTATTCCTTAAGGATTTTTAACTATTATAAGTATATTCAAATTGGGCTGCTATCTTCTAATTTACTATAGAGAAGGCATCCCCATAACATGGTAATGTATAAGAAAATTGCTGGAATCGTGTTGAAAATCGCACATTTCGGGGCCTCTGGAACACGAATAAACTATATTTAGTAAAACGTCTGTGTGTGTCTCTCTGTGCAATGTATGTATAAACTGTAACTCAGAAACGAATCACCTTCATAAAATTGGATAAGTCAAATTCGGATGCCTCTGGTGCTGATTCAATTTTGGCACGATTCGAGACAAAAGGACCTGCCGTTTGTTGGGTGAAATGGCAAAAACATCATGTATATACACTAGCTAAAAAATGAAGTGACTGAATTTGACAGAATTCGGTCCATGAGTTCGACCACTTGTGGGTTACCCTGTCAAGTTCAATCATGTTTATGCAAATAGTATGTATATAACTATATATTTACCTTTAGAAATTAGTGTGTATAGACATAATGCCATTTAAAAATATTTAACATATATATTTTATAGATCTAAACGATGAGTAGATATATGCTTTGTATGTTATTGTATATTGTACTGTAGGCAGGTGCAAGATAGTTAGCTGCTATAATTGACAACTTACAGTATCTTACATTTTTAAAAGTTAGGTTTTATTGAGTATCGTCGAATTTCAACTTCCGTGGCGAGGCATAGTCAGGTTGTAAACCCAACGGGTCGGCCCCCTCGCTGACGGTAATTCATGGATTGGGTTACCCTGGTGCTGATTAAATTCTGGTATGATTCGGTGGGGGGGTGGGGAGAACTTGTCAATTTTGAGAAATGGTTTGTTCAATGCGACCCAATCTAAAATGAAACACTACATATACTCGAATGTATCCGTTCAATGCTTATTTTATGCGTCCTTTTTGACGAAGAACAGAATAATCCTTTCCATCCAAGACTTTACTCTCCTAAACTATTCAGAGGATGCATCCCGAGGAATTGAAGCAGTCTGGTTGCGTTCAGCGATCGACAGAAAGCGAGTTCGCGTATGAAATCGAGCTCTCTAGTCGAAAGGATCTGGTCAGGTGGTTTTGAGGCTGTTTCAGATCATCAGTCCAATTACAAGATGTCACATTTATACGATATTTTTAAAGGAAATTATAAAGTACTATTCCACTTCCACTCAAAATCGTGTCTTTTGTATGAACCATTCCAATTGACTTCACTCTAAATGAAACTTCCAATAGCCTCATGACTACAATTCGACACAGGAATCACGATATTGAACAGATAAATAACTTTGTTGACAGCTAGCTTCGCTGAGAACTCAGAACACACACATATACATGTATATTACAAATTTATATACACATTATTTACAACGCTAGCATTACAAATGTTACCCGAGACATACTCATCTACATTGAACTTCAAATCTAACTGATTACTAAAGTGGCCTTCCATCTGAACCTAGGATGATCCAACTACGACACACTATATGGATTCACATCAAGATTGTAGGCTATACTCTAGACTAGATACTACCTTAAACGGACGATCACGACACACACACTCGGCAGAGCCGTCATTCTAAAGTCTGACCCATCGTATGCGATGCTTCGGAATGACAGTGGAGAAGTTTAGGAAATCCATTAAAATCGGAAAAGAAGAATTCGAATAAATGGATAATAAATAATAGAATCCTCACAAAATGTGTGAATTACAGATATACGACAAACAGCTACAACAGCCCACTGATGATAAAGTTGGATTTCCATCGGAATGTCAGCTAATGTGGATAGCCCATGACTTTACCTACAGACTCAAATTCATTTTATCTTTATTAATAATTCATTAAATTGAATTTTAATGCCCCAAAATAGCACTCATCATGACTTGAATTCCATTTTCGTTTTCATTGGGTAACGGAATGTATTTTCAAACGCGTTGTAAAAATACGAAAAACGTCAATATCTCAAGAAAGGCTCGTCTTAGAGTAAAGGAGTGGGTCCTATGCTTTTCATCGCCAAAAATAACGTATAAAACAAGCATTGAATGAATACATTTGGGTATATGTAGTTTTTTATTTTAGATTCGGACGAATATTGAGAAGTCATTCCACAAAAATGGCAGGTTCTTTTCTCCCGAATTGTACCAGAATCTAATCAGCACCAGGGTAACCCAAAAGTGGTTGAACTCATTGACCGAATTCTGTGAATGTGGGTCATTTATTTTTTTAGCTAGTGCAAATACATATTGTTTTTACGGCCATTTCGGAAAACAAACGGAAGGTTCTTTTGTCCCGACCCGTGCCGAAATCTAATCAGTACCTGGGTCACCCAAAAATTCTTAAAATCTATCAAGTTTTATGAAATTGGATCCATTAGTTTTTCAGTTACAGTGGATACCTACATTGCACGGACACACACACACACAGAGAAAGACACACATACACACACACAGAGAAAGACACACATACACACACATTCAGCCTGTCTGTCTGCCCGTTCGCACGATCACTGCTGTAAAAATGACTTTATCAAAATGAAAGTTTAGTATGTTGTTGAGACGGTCTGTGGGACCTATGTGAATGTAAATGAATAATATCACCCAATTAGTTGTGGATTAAACCCGGGTTGGAAGAAGGAAATGCATTGAACCGTATGGGACCTCATTTTTCAAACATTTTTTAAGCGAAGTTAAAATTCGCTTAAAAATGAAACAACGAAAATTTTCAATCTTCTTCAAATTGATACGACTATTACTCGAACACTATAAAAGCTTTTCTTCAAAATAAATATGGATTTTGAAATTAAATTTCCTCATACATATTTTTGTAGCTTACTAATTTTATTTATCTTTTATAGTTTCGAAAAATAAAAAGAGATCGATTTAAAATCCGAGTATATGCACTTATAGGGCTTTAAAAGAGCTACAAATTTGTGCTTAAGGTTCAGGGCTAGCACTTTTAGTTTTTAAAATACACTGTGTTACAAAAATATTATGCGCCTATAGGAAATTGAGCTACAGCCGTGAAATTCGGCATGTTATGTATCGTTTGAGGAGGTATGCAAATAATTACAATTTGGAGAGAAAAGTTTTATTAAGAAATGGTGGCAACAAGATGACATTTCAGTAAGGGTGCATCCTCCCCTGGCAGCTGAACAAGCCGTTATTCGGTGCGGCATAAAGCCAATTAAGTTGCTGATGTCCCTCTGCAGAAGATTCTGCAGCCACAAATGTTGCGATTGGTCAGCTAATTCAGTGGTATTCTGAAAAGGCTGCAATTGCCATCCCAGCATGTCTTAGACGTGTTCTATTGGTGATACAGGTAGGTCTGGGGACTTGGATGGTCATGGGAGGGTATTAAATTTTCGAAGACATTATTGAGAAAGTTATGCAGTATGCGGTCGAGCGTTATCTTGTTGGTAAATGGAGCCTGAGTGGTTTGATAGTATAGGAAGAACAATTGATTTCAGAATATCGTCGACAGATAAGTGGGCCGTCAGACTGACTTGCAGCCCAATTAGAGGAGTTTTGCTGTCCCACGAGATGGCTCCCCGGATTGTCACACCACGTGTGATGACCGTGTTGCCACTCGCCAACAAATGTGGGATCGAAACGCTGGCCCGTTCTTCTCTATACACGTATGCGGATACACTTATTGTCGAAGTGAACTCTGTAACTTATCTTGCACAATCATGAAAATTTTCTGAAAAACAGGAAGTATCATCTCCAGAACCGGAAATGGAATTCCATAGCGAACTCCTAGCCCACTCTAGAATTTGAAGCTGAATCCATATTAGCTATCATAAAAGCTCTATCGATTGCATATCCTGAGAAATAGATGTTTCAAAGGAATTTTTTAAACTGAAGTAGAAAAAAACAGCACGTGTGATGAACCCTCAAACCTCTCCCGAATTCAATGCTGAATTCATATCAGTTATTATCTAAGCTATATTTATAGTATATCTCAGAAATAGATGTTTCAAAGTGAATATAAATTTTAAAATCGAAAGTAACATAACCAGAACCGGAAGTGGAAATCCTTAGTGATTAGCCCTTAACCCCCCTCTAGAATGTAATGTGAACTTTTTAAGCTCTATCTATTGGCAATTCAGAGAGATAGATGTTTCAAGGAAAATTTTTGAACCGGAAGCTGAAATCCTACATTCTCCATAATTTGATGATGAATCTATATCAGTTTTCTATAGATGTTTCAAGGCAAAAATTCCCCACAATAGTATGGCATCAATGGTATTTTATTTGGTGTAAAAAAGAGCTTTAATTTTGAAAGTTGCGATAAGACAATAAATAGCACTGCAATTCCGATATTGGGGCTGGAGGCAGTGAAACATCGCGACCGCACTATTTACTCAACAAACGCCTGCAAACAAATTCTCGATGAAGATGCCTACAAAAAAAAAAGCTCGAAAGAAGCTGATTATAAAAGAAAGTATTTACGGAATACGTCAGTTCACTGCCTGTGAGAAAGCAATGTGTTAAAACATGTCATCGTTTACATTAAAAGTCGGGTACTTTTTATGAAGTTGTCAATCAAAAATAACAGCTGTGCTTTAACAGCATTGTAAACGTCCAGGACACTGAAAGGATTAAAATGACTCAATGTTGTTTACTATGACTGCAGTAATGCCTATGACTGCAATAATGTCTGTGACTGCAATGATGCTTATGATTGCAAATGATGTTCGCAAAATGATACAGAAATTTGAAGAGCCAGGTTCCTTAAACGTCAAACCTTGAAGACGATAGAAGCACCTCAAAAACAGACAGTTGAGTAAATAGCTACAGCCCAAAAGTTTTATGGGAAAAATGATGTCAAATATCGAAGCAGGAGCACATGACTTACGGGATTAGACGACGACTGGCGATGGAACATT
Source organism: Amaurobius ferox (assembly GCA_951213105.1). NCBI lineage: Eukaryota > Metazoa > Arthropoda > Arachnida > Araneae > Amaurobiidae > Amaurobius > Amaurobius ferox. Next base: position 26,088,344 of record OX578135.1, on the reverse strand, counting down.
TTACGCACCTGGCGAAGTTCATTTCAATTGCATGGTTCTATGAATGCCACAATGATAATCACTTCAGAATTTGAGCAACCGCATTCAAGCATGACTGGTGAGCAATTGCATTTCAAAGTTACTGTTTGGTGCGACTTTACCGCGGCATTATTCATAGAATCTGTCTTTTCCGAAGACCTCGGTTTTGCCCGTCTCGTTCTACACTGTTCACCAAAATAACATCTGTGCCTTAACAATATTTTACTTATAAAATTTTCGCAACGGGTCCAGACATTGAAATTTAATTTTTAATAATCCCCCTGTCACTTAGTGGGAATTATTATGGAAGTCAATGGTTTTAATACAAATTATAGCGAGACTATCTGTTTGTAGGACATGAGTGTTTTGTTAGGAAGATAGGGTATCAACAAATAATTGAGTTTTATAAAGTGTCGTACAGTAATTAAGTTTTAGTTAGGGGGTTATGTAGCAACTACGTTTTGTAAGGGGAAAACGGTGCTGTCGAATGGACAGGGGGGAATCTTTAACATAACTTTATGTTACCCGTATTCACAGAAAGCTAAAGGAGGGAGTAGGAGTGGTCCGAAAGCTAGATTAGCTTTGTATTCGTTTGTTTTAGTGGTGGTCACAATGACTCCGGAACAATGTCACTTGTCACGCTACGAAATTTGATGTGCACATTATCTATATATATAAAGAAGAAAAGTATGTATGTATGTATGTATGGTCCACCATAACGGGAGAACGGCTGAATCGAATTTGATGAAATTTGGTAGGTAGTCTTAAAATCACCCCACTTAAAACATAGGCTATGTTTCGAGTTTCTACGATCAGTGGTTCTCGAGATATTAGTGAAAAACGTCACTTTTTCGTTTGCCTCATCATCACGGGAGAACGGCTGAACCGAATTTAATGAAATTTGGTGGCTAGCTTTGAAATAGCCCTCCATAAATTTAGTCTAAGTTTTGAGTTTCTAAGACCAGGGCTTGTCGAGATGTTGATGGAAAACGAAACATTTTTCTAGGAAATCTACACTCTAACTCCATGATTCCCAAAGAAAAAGATTGGAAATAGTTGGTTTAAAACGTGAAAATCAATTAAATCTCTGAGTTTTGTGGGAGTTTATTGAACGTATTAGTCACTTTTGAAAATCGCAGGTTTGAGATATGAATTTAAACGGACACTTTTTTTTAATTTCCAATGGCAGAGAAGAAGACAAACATTATACAAACAGAGCGAACTCGATACATATAACGTGAAGAGTCAATAACTCATAACAAAGCCAGAACCGTGAAATCTGTTAGCTGTCACATGAGCTGTTAGCTGTCATGTTGCCCTGGCGCACCAGTGGCGGCTGGAAACACATCGCGTCCAACGACACAACATCCATGCTTGCAAGTGGGATTTGAAACCACAACCGGACAGCCGAACGATCACTAGGAAGCCCTTGCCTTTGACTGTTCGACCACCGCGTCGGCTTTAAATTTAAACTATCACCATGATTTATTTCTCACAGGCTTACTCAACAACGAAAAGTATTAAGAAATCACAAGAAAGTCCAATCATGCATAAAGCATTGATTATGAAATACTTTCCAACTTTAATTTTATTTAAACATCTCTAAAATGCGATATATTCAGCGGTAATATATCACAATATTGTAATACTTAATTATATTTGAAAACTTAAAAATTTCATCGAAAAAAACGAACTTGATTCAAATGACGTCATCGAAATATAAATCGCCTTGCTCTCTACGGCTTTTTACTGCAGTTATCGTGCTAACGGACAGACAGAATGAACAAAGTCATAACCACTTTCCAACTATGTTGTAAAGTGTTAAAAATGGTTATTTAATTATCAGCATTTTATGAGGAAGATTCTTTCTTATATTGCTATGACAACTGTATTGTAAAAAAATCCCACTAAGTAATGAAAAATGTTAGAGCCAAAAATGAAATGAAATCACATATTTCGGCTCCAAGTACGATTCCATCCAGGTGAGAATTTACTATCAACATTTTCCATTTATAAATAGAATAAGCGAAATACCGAGAGAGAACCCGAAAATGTTCCATATACCTTGTAACCTTGCCTCGTTAATTAACGAAGTGTGCATAAAGTTCTTTCTAAAAGCTACACTGAAGTACACTTTCTAAAGGCTACACTGAAGTATTTCTCTTTTTTGAGGGAGTGGTATCACGCCTGGTGTGCAGATTTGCACTTTAGATAACTGTCATAACGTAAATGTTACGACCTGTTACACACAGAGTCTCCACCGGCCATTCAAATTGTTTCTCTAAGTCCTCGGACGAGACGAATGGTCTGGGTTTTCGACACAGAGTCTCCACCAAGTAATGGGTTTTGATTTAAATTGTATCCATCAGATGAATTTGCGAATCATAATCGACGATCTATTCAGAAGAGTATAGAATATATTAATACTATGTTGTTTGCGTAAGATAGTGCAATTGGTTTAATTGTGTTATGATTGCTAAAATTGCTATTTAACTTATATTTAATGGACCCACTCGGCCTGCTCACGCTAAATTTAGACTCATTTTTGTTGCTTTGTGACTTTTGCACCCTTGCAAGAAGGGAGCATTGAGAACGGGGTCCTGGGGCCCTTTCTAAAATCTCCGTTTTATCTATTTTAGATACTCTTGCTCCGATTTTGATGCCATTTTTACGCCGCATTTGCTACTCTGAAGTGAACACACTCGACCTGCTCACACTAACTTTTGACCAGCATTTGTTGCTTTGTGAATTTTGCGCCAGCGCAGAATGTACTAAAACAGTAATTTGTATACCTGATTGCCATGTTTAGTGATCGCTGATGGGGAAAGCCCGTTAATCACAATAAATAATTATACATTAGATGAAATTTGGAATTCAGATTTTAACCGTTAACAACAATAGACCCTATTGGTTTTTAGCAAAATCCGGTAATAAGAAAGCTTTAATTTGTATTATTTTTTTCCACAAAATTGGAATTTTTTAATGTTTAAGGAAAGTTATGTATTAGGTACATAAATTTCTTAAATATATTATTTAAATTCAATAAATTCGCAATCGTAATCAAATAATTTAAAGGATACGAAAGCTACCGTGTTCAGAACAAAATTTTATCACGCCAGTTTGGCGAAAGTCGCAATTCATTCATGGTGACTTATTCCTGCTAGTAAATGTGCAACGTCGTCTGTTTTCTGTTTAATATGCTATACACTGGAGAAACTAATTGATAAATTTCAACTTATTGACCCAGCATATGCCTCTAGTTCGTTTCAAAATCATTATTTGTACAAAATGGCGTTAGTTGATCCATTGTTGGTTTGTAAGGTATATGTGCATGAATAAATGACACTATAAAAGCGCCACTTACCCCTAAGATAAATCATCCTAATAATTCAATATTGAAATCAAGATTTTATACGTACGATTTGTGAAGTAAAAAGCTCACTTGCACCAAAAGCAGCAACTTCAAAAGTATAATTCATGGTTTGCCACTAAAAGTACCATGGAGTAAAAAGTACCATTGAATCTCTTTGCCTCCATTAAAAGTACACTGAGGGGAATCTTCTGTTTGAGTGGCATCGAAATGTAGGAAACACGAGCGCAACGATAAATATATTAAAAAAATGTTCTAATTTCATTTCAAATCTAATTTCACCAAATTTTTTTTCTCCAATTATCTTAAATTGTGCAGCTAGAACAAGAATCTAATTTTATAACAAAATTCTCAAATATATTTCAATCTACAAGCTTCTAAATGGGTTCCAAGGCTTCGAAGGGAGCAGCCGTCAATGGTATTGTCATTCGAACAGTTATTCGTGAACAAGGGCCCAAAGGTGCCAATTTTGCTGAAATTAAGAGAGTTTTAATAGCAAAGAACTACAAAGTAGACTCAAATTGTGAACAGAGGATGAAGATTTACCTGGACAGTGCTTTGGAGAGAGGCACCTTGACTAAATCAGACGGAAAATACAACTTAGTAACGAGAGCAAGGCACAAATCTCGCCCAAAATCTAAGGCTAAAAGCCGTTCCATTGCCTCAAAGAAGAATCGCACCTGTGCCGGCACACGAAAGGAACGGAAGTCGGAAGAGAAGGCGAAAAGGAAGCAGAAAGGACATGTGACAAAAGCCAGACCACAGTAGACACCGCAGTTTGTTTCAGCATCGTTTGTAAAGGAAGCAGAAAGGACATGTGACAAAAGCCAGACCACAGTAGACACCGCAGTTTGTTTCAGCATCGTTTGTAAAGGAAGCAGAAAGGACATGTGACAAAAGCCAGACCACAGTAGACACCGCAGTTGGTTTCAGCATCGTTTGTAAAGGAAGCAGAAAGGACATGTGACAAAAGCCAGACCACAGTAGACACCGCAGTTTGTTTCAGCATCGTTTGTAAAGGAAGCAGAAAGGACATGTGACAAAAGCCAGACCGCAATAGACACCGCAGTTTGTTTCAGCATCGTTTGTAAATAGACATCGGTGCTTTCTTAAATAAATACATATCTGCACTAACAGTGTGCCTTCAGTCATTGAAAATTATAGAAAAAAAATTAGGCATTATCCAAAAGACCGGTACGGTCTTGAATTTGGCGACTTTTCTGGCGCCCGATGTTGAGGCAGTTGCCATAGTATCCAACCAAGTCGCAAGGTTACCATGATTATGTGAGCACAAATGTAAATAAACAAACTGCGTAGTAAAATGCGTAGAAACATAAGTTCAAAGAGACATTATTTTTATCACAGCTCGTAACGGTAAACTGACGATGATGCCAAATAAAAATTTAAATTAATCCCATTAAACATCGAATTTATATTTGTAATGAACATTAGTTATTTAGAATACATTAATAGCAATATATATTTAAAGATTTCATTTGCTAAAGTGCATTTTAAGTGCATATACACTACTAATCATTTTTATCATAGTCTCTAAGTAACGTTCTAAAGATGTATACATTGACTAGCAAATTCTGCAATGTATATGCGAGTGAGGGGAAGATATGTAACGATTTTTCGCAAAAAAACTCATGTATATATTTTAATGAAAGTTAATATTTTATTTTCCGGCTAATTAAAAATATCCATCAAAGAAGATAAATTTAGATATATCCTACAAAAATTAGAGGTTAAACGAATGTAAATTTCTAAAGTAATGTATATGTATATATATATACGTATGTATATATCGTAATTCAATGTATTTGTCGGAGGTCGCACGTAACAACAGCTGTTTGTGCAACAGGTGTTCTGTGACTCATAGAGTGATGCAGCAATTAGAACATGGATCTACGCCCGCTTCGCGAGCTAACCTCGCTACGCTCGCCCGCTAAAACACATCACAGAATCCAGTCCCGCTGGCTATCGGAGGTCGCACGTAGCAACAGCTGCTTGTGCACCGGGTGTTCTGTGGCTCATAGAGTGATGTAGCAATTAGAACATGGATCTACGCCCGCTTCGCGACCTAACGTTGCTACGCTTGCCCGCTAAAAACACATCATAGAATCCGGTTCCGCTGGCTGTCGGAGGTCGCACGTAGCAACAGATATTTGTGCAACAAGTGTTCTGTAGCTCATAGAGTGATTTAGCAATTAAAACATGGATCTACGCCCGCTTCGCGAGCAAACCTCGCTACTCTCGCCTGCTAAAAAACATCACAGAATCCGGTCCCGCTGGCTGTCGGAGGTCGCACGTAGCAACAGGTGTTCTGTGGCTCATAGAGTTATGTAGCAATTAGAACATGGATATACGCCCGCTAAAAAAACATCATAGAATCCGGTTCCGCTGGCTGTCGGAGGTCGCACGTAGCAACAGCTGTTTGTGCAACAAGTGTTCTGTAGCTCATAGAGTGATTTAGCAATTAAAACATGGATCTACGCCCGCTTCGCGAGCAAACCTCGCTACTCTCGCCTGCTAAAAAACATCACAGAATCCGGTCCCGCTGGCTGTCGGAGGTCGCACGTAGCAACAGGTGTTCTGTGGCTCATAGAGTTATGTAGCAATTAGAACATGGATCTACGCCCGCTAAAAAAACATCATAGAATCCGGTTCCGCTGGCTGTCGGAGGTCGCACGTAGCAACAGATATTTGTGCAACAAGTGTTCTGTAGCTCATAGAGTGATTTAGCAATTAAAACATGGATCTACGCCCGCTTCGCGAGCAAACCTCGCTACTCTCGCCTGCTAAAAAACATCACAGAATCCGGTCCCGCTGGCTGTCGGAGGTCGCACGTAGCAACAGGTGTTCTGTGGCTCATAGAGTTATGTAGCAATTAGAACATGGATATACGCCCGCTAAAAAAACATCATAGAATCCGGTTCCGCTGGCTGTCGGAGGTCGCACGTAGCAACAGCTGTTTGTGCAACAAGTGTTCTGTAGCTCATAGAGTGATTTAGCAATTAAAACATGGATCTACGCCCGCTTCGCGAGCAAACCTCGCTACTCTCGCCTGCTAAAAAACATCACAGAATCCGGTCCCGCTGGCTGTCGGAGGTCGCACGTAGCAACAGGTGTTCTGTGGCTCATAGAGTTATGTAGCAATTAGAACATGGATATACGCCCGCTAAAAAAACATCATAGAATCCGGTTCCGCTGGCTGTCGGAGGTCGCACGTAGCAACAGATATTTGTGCAACAAGTGTTCTGTAGCTCATAGAGTGATTTAGCAATTAAAACATGGATCTACGCCCGCTTCGCGAGCAAACCTCGCTACTCTCGCCTGCTAAAAAACATCACAGAATCCGGTCCCGCTGGCTGTCGGAGGTCGCACGTAGCAACAGGTGTTCTGTGGCTCATAGAGTTATGTAGCAATTAGAACATGGATATACGCCCGCTAAAAAAACATCATAGAATCCGGTTCCGCTGGCTGTCGGAGGTCGCACGTAGCAACAGATATTTGTGCAACAAGTGTTCTGTAGCTCATAGAGTGATTTAGCAATTAAAACATGGATCTACGCCCGCTTCGCGAGCAAACCTCGCTACTCTCGCCTGCTAAAAAACATCACAGAATCCGGTCCCGCTGGCTGTCGGAGGTCGCACGTAGCAACAGGTGTTCTGTGGCTCATAGAGTTATGTAGCAATTAGAACATGGATATACGCCCGCTAAAAAAACATCATAGAATCCGGTTCCGCTGGCTGTCGGAGGTCGCACGTAGCAACAGATATTTGTGCAACAAGTGTTCTGTAGCTCATAGAGTGATTTAGCAATTAAAACATGGATCTACGCCCGCTTCGCGAGCAAACCTCGCTACTCTCGCCTGCTAAAAAACATCACAGAATCCGGTCCCGCTGGCTGTCGGAGGTCGCACGTAGCAACAGGTGTTCTGTGGCTCATAGAGTTATGTAGCAATTAGAACATGGATCTACGCTCGCCCGCTAAAAAAACATCATAGAATCCGGTCCCGCTGGCATTTAAGCGTGGCACCTTAACGAAGTTGGATGGAAAATATAATTTAGTAAAGAAGAGTAAGCCTCAACGCAAGTCTCGCCGCAGATCTCGCCCGAAGGCCAAAAGACGTTCTAGTAGCAAAAAGAAGAAACGCACTTGTGCCGGCAAAGGAAAGCGTACGAAACCACAAGCGTCTGATCGTCCACGTTCCAAGAGGAAGCGGAAAGGACGAGGTGTTTACCAGTAGCCAGCATTTGTAGACACCATTGTTTGTGCATATACATCTGTGCCTTCGTAAATAAATAGCCATCGGTCCTAAAAGAAAGTGTGCCTTCATCGTGTGTGTGTCTACCTGTTGTCAGCCTACCATGTGTGTGTCAGCCTGTTCGATGCCCTTGAAAATTCTGACCGTGGCAAACTCGCTGGCGCGACCTACCACAAAGGTGTAAGGTAACTATTTGGACGGCCAGGAAGTGCCACCCAATTTAGACAGGAACCCAGTGGTGGAGGCATCCACAGGGACCGTACCCTCTTTCCCCTACCACCAACCTCTCAGAAGGACTTACGGACCCACATGTTTAACGTGATCGTACTCCGCGTAAACACGGTTGCAGTTTTGGCAGTGACGGAAATCGAACCCGGGTTTATCGAGTGCAATTCCCGCCTGATATGTGAGTCGTCACACGTCATGTATTGACGCTACGTGGACCGTTCTCGTAAAGTGGAGTAAATAAAGAAATACATAATACCAGTAATTAAAATGAAGAGGCTTAATTTTAAACAATAACAAAGAATTTATTTCATTAAGATAAAACCTTATTTAATAACTATTAACATCTGGTAAATTTCATATACCAACATCTTTAGTGTAGTACATTAAGACAATCAAATCCCCTCATTCTATGATCATAACATGAGCATTACAATTATTAACCTATTAATGTACATTAACTCACTATTCTTACAAGCCTACGTCTTAATGGCCCAGGTTAACCTTATTTAGGAGGGTCAGAGAGATAATAATAATCAAAGTGCAAAAATATGTGTAGAATTGTCCTACCTCGATCATCACTGCCGATGTCGGACTTTATGACAGCGCGCTCCGGCTCTGTCCCGTGGGCTCGCTCTCTCCGAGATCCGTCGCTCTTGCGACCTTTTCTTTTCACTCACAAAATTCAAGTCCACGATTTCAAAAACTTAAAGTCCAAAGTTGCTCTCTGTCTCTACCCCCTTAACAAGGCGCCCCTGTCCATAATTGGCTAAGTAAATTAAGGGCTACGCCCTTCAGGCTATATTATTGGTCAAGGCCCCCCTGAAATATGAGATATGCAGTCTCCAGTTTTAAAATCGTTGAAAGTTCTCACGAGAATTTTCCCAAGGTTCAAGTGATATGAATTGACTCTGGGGTCAAGAAGTTCAACCCCTTCCGTTTGTTGTAGCACCTAACGCTGACATGAACTTGAGAAGCACCCTCTCTTTTCGAAATGAATGTCCGGTGCAGCTGCGTTAGAGGGAATGTTACAAAAATTGCCTCACTTCATGAGGGACCGTCTTCTTAGGTCCACTTCCTTTTTCAAAAGAGCAATGTTATATTGGGAATTGAAAATTACAATATAACACCGCCCGATAACCACTAGGCCACCGCGCCCTCAATCCCGTGGAGTTAACAAAGTTTGGTTTAGTTTAATGACGTTTAAACTAATAATGAAATTTTAAGTTGAAAAATAATGTTCTAGTGGGGGTTCTTGAAAATTGATTTGTAAAGTGAATTTATTCTAATGTTTGTGAACTGTGAGATTCTGAGTTTGATGCTGCTTTAACGATGCTGCTCGGTGAAAAAAAAGTTTTTTTCTAAAGATTGTCCCCACCACCCGATGTATAAATGCACCGCGACAATCTCCATAACTTTCTTTTTATTTATTTTTTTATTTCTTCAGTGTTTAAGTTTTTTATTGTGGTCCCAACCACCACCCGATGTAAACAATACATCGCCACAATTCAATCCAGCATAATGAGCCAAAAACCTTCTGAAAAGCAAACACTAATTCAGTTTTTAATTGTCCCTAGGCCATAAACCGTACAAAAAGCAAACAGTTATTCGGTTTTTAATTGCCCTAGGCCAAAAACCGTATAAAAAGCAATCACTGATGACATTTTCAAATATTATATTATTACTACCCATACGAATATCCTCATCAAGATATTCGCATGGGTATCAAGAACATGGACCAAATATATCAGCCAGATATCACCAAACACTAATTCTGTTTTTTGTCCCTAGGTCAAAACCCGTCCACATAGCAACACCGTGCGTCTGCGCGCGCATGTGGGTGAAAAATTGAACTCCTTTCGCCGTTTCGCGGAGAAATTAAAAATCATGACTGCCTTAAAATCCGGATCCTGCGGCTATTTTTTATTATTTCTTGACCAGATTAGGCTTGTAAGAATGCTTGATCTTTGAGCTTTCTAAAAATATAAATTAATATATATTAATATATACCCCAAAAATATAAATTAATATATACCCCATATTAATAGAAATTGTCGGTACTTTTCCTGACTTTAAGAGGATTTAAAAATCCGAGGATTTAAAAACGAAAGTTCGTTTTTTTGAGCCGAAAGTGATTTTTGTTTTAAAATCTTTAAAAAATATTAGAATTTGTCCCTGAGATTTGACATTGATATATTTTTATTCGCAATTGTCTGCTTTTTCCGGTCGTGTGGTTTGTTTTTTTCTACGACGTCTGGATGGTTGTTGTTGTTGAGACCCAGACCGTCCGACCTACCAGAAAGGTGTAAGGTAACCGTTTGGACGGCCGGGAAGTGCCACCCAATTTGGACCGGAACCCAGTGTGGGAGGCGTCCGCAGGGGCCGTACCCTCCTTCCCCTATCACCAACCTCTCGGAAGCAATTTCGGACCCAGATGTTTAACGTGATCGTACTTCGCATGAACACGGCGGCAGTTGTGGCAGCGTGCAAAACCAGCGCGTAAACCACCGGGCTACCGCGTCCGAAATGTGCCAACAGCACGCGGTGTTCTCAGGTGGTCACTCACCCAAGTACTAATCGCGCCCGATGCTGCTTGACTTCGGGGATTTAACGAGAACCGATGTTTTCAGCACGGTAGGGCCGTTGGCGACGTCTGGATGGTGGAAAAAAAGGGGAAAAAGGGCAACAACGGTCGAAATCGCATAAAACATTAAATAACAACAACAACAAAAAATTCAAGTTTTAAAAATCGGTTTTCACGTGTCACCTTCCCACCCCCTCCCCGGGTCTCCAATTGCCAAATTTCGTAGCTCTGCGACGCGCGGTCGCTGAGCCTATAGTGTATAAGACAGACACACGAACATTGCCTTTTATTATGTAGAAGACAGGTCTGGTCTCGATGGCTGTCGACGTCTGGATGTCTTAAATCTCCACACAGACTTGAGTGTGGGGAGGTTCGAGACGCAACTTACTCGGCACGTCACATTCCCCCCCCCCCCCCCTCCGTCTGTGGGGGGAAAAAGAAATAGACAAATAAAGAATAATTTTAAAACTCAGTTTTCTGAAACTTTTATTTTACTGATCCCAATTTCCCAAGGCCCGATCCCAGTTTACCCTGACCTGATCCCAATTTCTCCTGGAATCGCCAGATACGAGAATTTTACTCGAACATTTCATATTTCCTTTGCTATGCTCAGTAGTCCAAGACATTGTGACTTTTCGCTGATTTTAGCGAAACCGTCTAGAAGGATACAATTAACACCGTACATACTGATACATAAAAATTTATACATATTATTTACATACATTATATACTGTTAGCGCCGCCATACGCGAGTACGGCCATCTGGCATGCCAAAATAGAATCGTGATTCATCCGTGAACAGAATGTTTTGCCATTCTGTCGATCCATTGCGTCTCATTTGACACCACTGAAGGTGACGTAACCGGTGAAGACGTTGAAACGGTAGGTGTCGAAAAGGTCGTCTACCTCGGAGTCCTGCGTCATGCAAACGGTTTCGAATTGTTTACGTCGAAACCACGTTTCCTGTAGTGTGAGATAAATATCATGTCTCCCGCGCAACGCTTCTCAGAAGCATACGATCTTTCTGTGGTGTAGTAAACCTGGAAGCTCCACTACCTGATCTTCGTGTCGCTTTGTTGTCTCTCACGAACCGTAACACACACCGTTGCACTGTGCTCACATCAAGATCCAATAGTTCAGCGATCCATCGAAGGCCCATTCCACCCTCACGTAAAACAATGATTTGTTACCGTTCCGTTGACGACAACTGAACGTATGCGGTGCGTCGACGTACTCTTGGCATACTGTGCTGATTTTTACAACCTGAAACCAATGACGCTACAATTTGGCTGTGATATCGCTCCTTCTTGACCTGACGTTTTTATGCTGCTCGGCAAGGTATTACGTCACCATACGTAACGAAACTGTGATCATTTGCATATCTCGCCTTGCTGTTTCCATTGCCTGATTTACGTAAAGCTACACCTACAACTTTATGGTGTTGCGATTTCAGTTGTGAGCAGTGTAAATATATCTAAATGCTGTGCCACATAAATAGAAACTAGGTTAATATAAAATATATCCTGGGGGGCATCGACCCCCCATCCCCCCTACAAAATATGCCTGAAAGAAACACTGGTCATACAATCAAACCAAAAGTATGAGACTCAGAATAATATCTACAGTACATAAATGTGCATCTAATTTGCATAATGGTCCATCTTCATATTTAGTTGTTTATTATATCCTAAAATTAAATTAAAACATTCATTACTTTACCTGCAATACATGGTAATGTATAGGGAAAGTATTGGAATCATATCGAAAATCAAAACTCGAGTTTTCGACGGATATATACTTTTCGAGACCTCTAGAATACGAAAAAACTATTTTTAGCGTGACGTCTGTGTGTGTGTCTGTCTGTCGGTGTGTCTGTGCAATGTATGTATCCACTCTAACTAAAAAACTAATGGACCGAATTTCATAAAATTTGGTAGTTAAGTCACCTGGGTGAGACCCTGGTACTGATTAGTTTTGGGTAGGGTTCGTAAAGACAGAATCCGACTTTCTTTTGCGAATTCGCCCTCAAAAATTGACTGTGTCCACTCTAGCTGAAAAACTAATGGATCGAACTTCACAAAATTCGGTAGATAAGTCGCTTGTGAGTCACACTGGTGCTGATTAGATTTTGGTAAGATTCGGAAAAAAATAACCTGCTTTTTTTTGCAAAATGGCCAGCAAAAATCCTCAAAATCTAAAATAAAAAAAAACTACGTATGCACAAATATATCCATTAAATGCTTAATTTTTAACGAAGAAAGAAATAAGACCAACTCCATTACACTAGGACCAGCCGTTCTCGAGATATTTTAGTTTTTTCGTGTTTTCGCTACGTCACCTTTGAAGATAAGTCCAGTTACATAATGAGAGCGAAAATTGAATCAAAAGTGAATTAAATTGAATTAAAGAGACCGTGAATATAAGTCTGCAGGGAAAGTCATGTGCTGGCCACATCGGACTTTTTAACATGTGAACATAGGATACAAATGAGCATAATCATTCATAAAAGTGTTTATGTATGGCTGCAATGATCACGAGACTTAATAGTTTCAATTATTATTGTGAAAAATAGCAGCGATACAATGTTTACTTTCCCTGCAATACATGGTAATGTATAGAGAAAGTATTGGAATCACGCCGAAAATCGCAACTCGAGTTTTCGACGGATCTACACGTTTCGAGACCTCTAGAATACGAAAATACTATTTTTAGCGTGACGTCTGTGTGTGTGTCTGTCTGTCGGTGTGTCTGTGCAATGTATGTATCCGCTCTAACTCAAAAATTAATGGACCGAATTCATAAAATTTGGTAGGTAAGTCACTTGGATGCGACTCTGGTGCTGATTAGTTTTTAGTACGATTCGTAAGCACAGAACTCTCGTTTTTTTGAGAAATGGCCCGTAAAAATTTCATTTATCCGCACTACCTAAAATACTAATTGACCAAATTTCACAAAATTTGGCAGATACGTTACTTGTTGGATACTCTGGTGCTGATTAGAATTTGGTACGATTCGAAAAAGAAGAGCCCGATATTTTTTACGAAATGGCCCTCAAAAATTTCATGTATCCACTCTAGCTAAAATACTAATTAACTAAATTTCACAAAATTTGGTAGATAAGTTACTTGTGGGATACTCTGGTGCTGATTAGATTTTGGTACGATTCGGAAAAGAACAACATGTCTTTTTTTACGAAATTACCCTGCCAAAATCTAAAAAAAAAAAGACTAAGTAGTGTATGCTCAAATGTATCAATTAAATTCTTGTTTTATACGTAAGTTTTGAAGAGGAAAATAATATAACACATTCCATTATACTTTAGGACTAACCGTTCTCAAGATATTTGAGATTTCTTGCATTTTTGTTACTCCGCTATCGGAAAAATGTCCATTTACCAAATAAAAACAAAAATTAAATTAAAAATGCAAATTTAGTGTTATTTGGTTCAATTAAACTCAATCTAATGAATTATTAAAGAAATAAAGAAAATGTGAATTTGAGTCTGCAGGGAAAGTCATGTGCTGCCCACATCAGATTTTTTATTTCGCTGACATGGTACATTCTGCACAAAAGCATATTATCAAAATACTTTTTGGTACAAAATCACAATCTGGGAATATTGGAAGCATATTGATTTTAAACGCCATGAAGCTATATGGTATTTGCTGTTAACAACAATGGATCAGAAGGCACTTGTAACCGTCGCAGAGGCTCTGGACGCCCCAGATAGGCAACTGCTCAAGAGGATCGTGCAGTCAGGAGAAGAGCCACACCAATGCCGTCTCTATCAGCCATTATCCATGCATCCTGTATCAAGGGATACTAATCGGAGACGGCTGACAGAAGGTGGAATTTAATATCGACGTCCATTAAGACGCCTACCACTGACCCCTCAACATAAACAGAGTTTGGATTAATGCCGAGCTCAATCAGCCTGTACATTGTCTGATTGGAGACATGCTGTCTTTAACGAAGAATTCCGCTTCTCTCATTGCTGGTGTCCACCGCATATGTGTGTAGAGCTATCGTCCCGGTCCCTCATTTGCTGGCTAACGATACATGGCCATCACACGTGGTGTGACAGTCTGGGGAGCCATCTCTTTGGCCAGTCGATCTCCTCTATGTTGCAAGCCACTCTGACGGCTCGCTTGTGCGAATTTTCTACAGCCGATTGTTTAGCCTATGCAATCAAGCTGCCCAGGTTCCATTTACCAGCAAGACAAGAAATACTGATTGGGGCGACTGCTGTTTCCCACTTTGAGAGAAAGGGCACCAACATTTTGGATATGCTGGAGATGTGGGTTTCAGAGTACAAACCTGAGTTTAGCCCTCATAAGACATTCTACATCATGTTCCCTCTGAGGAAAAAAAAAATATCCACTCACCTAGCATCAAGCTGTATAATAAACGAATTAAATGTGTGAAAAGGTTAAAGTATCTTGGAGTGACCTTGGATACTGGCAGGACTTTTATTCCTCATATCACCAACCTCAAAAACCAATTGAATAAGTTTCATCATAAACTTATGAAGGTCGCTAAATCTACTTGGGCGTTTGAAGCCAAGGATCATCAGGAAAATCTATCTCAGTTCTACAGAAAAGCTTATTGGTTATGGCTCGCCTATTTGGTTCAAAAATCATGAAAGGCAAAATGTAGAAATAAGGCAAATAAAGAGAATTGCATTACAAAATGTTACAAAACAGTGGCTAATGAGGCAATACAAGTTGTGGCGGTTTGCATACCTTTGGAAATGAAGATCAAGGAAGAGGTGAAGATATTCAAAATACTTCATTGGAGAATGAATAATGTCAAATTTCGTGATAGGATTATTGAGGCACGAACAGTGGAAAATGCCAAAGTCCTTTTTTCAAAACCTTGGATAAATATTACCCAAAGATGGGACTATTGCAGCAAAAGAGCTATCAATTTATACCGATGGCTCGAAGCTGGAGGAAAAAGTGGATTGTGCAATGGCTGTGTACAGGAATGATATTTGGTTATATCATGAACAATTTCGATTAATTGACGGATGTAGTGTATTCAATGCGGAACTTTTCTCAATTGATCAAGCTGTAAAGTATGTTGTGCAGAACAACATCAGACATGCCACATCTTTAGCGACTGCATGCCACTAAATATTTCGAACACCAAAAATGAGTTTGGAAGAAAAATCCAAAACAAGATGCATAATTACAGTGGTAAAATCGAACTACATTGGATTAAAGCGCACGTGGGTCTAGAAAGCAATGAAGAAGCGGATCGTTTAGCCAAGGAGGCAACTAAAGTGGATTCAATATGTTATACCTTCCCCTGGACTAAGGTTCAATTGAAAAATTTGGGAAATGTTGAAGTGTTGGCAGGAAAGTTGAAATAACTCAGTCAAAGCAAGACGACTCTGTCAAATTATGCCCAGAATCGGTACCAAGAGGGTATTTGGGCAACTTCTTCATCAACCAAGTCCTGACGGGACACGGCGCATTTGGGACTTACCAAAATCGATTTTTTAACAAGAGGGGTGAATGGGTTGTGGTGTCGACGTGAGTTCTGTGAACCACGTGATTTTCCAATGTATAAATTGGACTAATGTTAGGAAGAAATACTTCCCACAAGATTATCTGAGGTGGGATATCCTCAAACTTGTTCTTAATGAGAAGGCAAATAGAGGTATACAAGCTATAATGAGTAACGTATTGGCATGGGAAATTGATCATTGGTGGTTGCACTTATGCTTTGTTTAAGGTTGGCTTGTTGGTTTTATAGAGTATGTTTTTCCTGGTGAGGAGTGTACAGTAAATACGGTTTTACTCTTGTGATGATATGTTAATATGGAAATGTGGTGCATGTTATATTCTTGTAATATAGTAATGGTACATATTGTATATTTGTACATAATTTTGTAAGGCATTGGTGCTCAGTCTAAAAGCTGGTGATAGCACAGTGTATGTATTTTACTGCTGGATTATTTTGTAAATACTGTTATACTCTTGTGATGTGTTAATATGTGATTTGTGGTGCATGTTTTATTCTTGTGACATTGTAATTGTACATATTATATATTTGTACATAACTTTTGTAAGGCGTATCAGGTCGTATGTTTTACTGGGTGGATGGTATTGTAAATATATGTGGTTATACTCTTGTGATGTGTTAATATTTGTACATAATTGTATATAAAATCTGTTTGTTGGCATTATATCCTCGTTGCGGGTGTGGATTGTATTACTTGTTGTACATGTTGTATTTTGTACATGTTTTTGTATTCTGTAATAATTTTACAATTAATAAAAATAACACTGTTCGTCTCTGTTTATTTTCCGGCCGAGGGGGCCTGGGGCTTGTTAGTTCCAGTTAGAGGCTGAGGACCGTCTTTGTAGTATGGGCTGCTGTCGTGGTCTTTTGGTTTTGGTCCCCTCTGCGACTTGCTCGGTGTCGGGGGGGCTCTGACTTTGTGGCGTCGGCCGTGGCATAGGTGGTGGCTTCGCCCGTGGCGGCTGTGCCGAGGGCGGCAGGATTGCTGTCATAACGATGAATCGTCTTTTCCGTATACCTTTTAGTGGGACGGGTTCTATTCTGCTTACCAACAAGACAACGCTCGACCAGATACTGCACGATTTTCTTAACAATGTCTTCGAGGATTAAACACCCTCCAATGACCATCCAGGTCCCGAGACCTATCAGCAATAAAAAACGTCTGAGACATGCTGGAATGGCAATTGTAGTCTTCTCAAAATACCACTGAATTAACTGACCAGTTGCAACATTTGGGGTAGAATCTCCCGCAGAGGGACATAAGCAACTTATTTGACTCTATGCCGCACCGAATATTGACTTGTATAGCTACCAGGGAAGGATTTACCACTTACTAAAATGTCATCTTGGTGCCACCATTTCTTAATACTTTCCTCTCAAATTTTTTAATAATTTACATATCTCCTTAAGCGATAATACATACCGAGTTTCGCGGCTGTAGCTTAAATTCTTATCGATGCATAAATTCTTTTGCAAAAGAGTGTATTTTCAATGAGATAGCTCAAATCTTCCCTAGTACACAAATTTGGTAACTGGCTTACATATTCTTCAAGAGCATTCCCCCACATTGAAAAAATATTTGCATTTAGTTTAATTTACAATTTCACGATTTATTGTTGTTGAATTCGACTTCCTGAATAAAATTCGAAATTTAAAATTTCAATTTTTTTTTTATTAAAAGCCAGTATAATATTTAATGTAAAGTTATATACGAGAAGCAGACATAACACGCATGGGTCTAATCTGGATGCCTGGATCAACTTTCAAATTTGACATTAGACTTTTAATTATTTATTTTTATTTTTGCCTAACACAATGCAATAATAACAATGATCACTGGTTGAAAAAATGCCAAGAGTCCAAATTGTACGGGACAGTGTTTCTTTCAGGATTTTTTGGTCAGGGAGGGTGGGGCGAATGAAAATTTAGGAGGGAAATTTTCTATTTGCTCTATATAAATACATCTGTCACATAAATAGATACTAGGTTAACATAAAATGTATTCGGGGGCTTCGTCCCCCCCCCCTTCCGGAGGTATGCCTGAAAGAAACACGTACAAGGCCCTTGCCTTTTGGCACCATTGCAGTGCAATTTTGAAATTTTTCTTCAAAACGGTTTCCATCGGAAATTGATGGATGGTCCCCAAAACGCTTGATATGATGCAGTTTTGAGTATAGGTCTGAATTTTAAAATGTATTGAAAGAAATGGGATAAAATTTTGCACACCAAAGTTTCCGATGGTGCTAAATCGATTGTCGTCAAAATTTACACATGTTTCTATTCATATTTTCGTTCTATTCCCTGTTGGGGCAGCAAGATTCTTTACAGCATGTATGGCTCAAATAAAAGCATAATCTAAAACTCGAGCTTGTATAGAACAGGCAAAAAAATGGGAAAACGGTATAAAGTCAAAAGTAAAACCTACACTAAATATTAATATATTGCAAACTGTAGCTTTATAGAGACTAACCTCTCCGACAAGTTACTTAAACTTAAAAGGACATTTCGATTATTGGAAAACGAATTTTAAAGCAAAATTGGGTTAGATGCAAGTGTTATAAAATAAAATATATAAGGAGCACTCAAGAATATGAAAATAAATAACAATAATGAAATGGAGACCACATATAATTAAACTATTGAAGAGGGGAATGCCTAAAAACTCACTTTTACAGCTTTGGCATCCTTCCAGCTTAAAAATGAAGATAGTTTTTACAGGCATGGTTTTTACACACATTTTCACTGCATCCTAAGTGCAAATGTGAATGTTGATTAAAATGTATCTGAATCTAATTTTCGATATTGTAGTTGCATGCAAAAGACAGTTTTGCAGTTTATTTGCAAGGATAAAATAAAATGTATTCTCAAAAGTGTTTTAAATTTCAGTTATGGCCGTTAGAAGTATTACCGTTTTATTTTGTTTATGATAACATGTTTACTTTTCATATGTAATATCATGCGATAAATTGGATGGCATCAATATTCAGAACCCCCAATCGAATATTCAGAACACCCTAAATTTTCGAGTGAAATTTTGAAAAAAATCATCAAAAAATTAAACCCTTTAATAAAGTTGAGCAAATAGACATTTCTTATCTAATGTTTCCTTAGAAAACGGTTGACATAAGCTTTAGAACGCTAGCATGAACCGTTCTCGAGATATTGCACATTTTTTAAATAAATTTATCCAAAAATTCTATAAATTAAAAAAAAATATGAACTGTTGAGAAACATGTTCACTTTTCATATGTAATATCATGCGATAAATTTGATAACATCATACTCGTGGATCTAGATCGTTCCATTCACGAGAAGTAATAATTTTGTATTTGAACGCCAATATTCATTTATATGCTATAAGAGTAACTTATTTCTTCGTCTATAACGCTTGGCGAGATTTTGGCGATAAAATTGGCGGAATGTCGCCAACTTGGCGACTTTTTAAACTGTTGCCAAAATTAACAAAAATCTCTCAAAATGGATGAAAATGACTCTAAATCAATGAAAATGACGTCTAATTGACGAAAATTCAATATCATGGAAATAATATATCTACTATAAGAATAACCTATTTTTTTTTACTGTAAAAGTAGTAAATTCATTGCATTATATAAGGAAAGCCATGTGCTGCCCACATGAGATTTTTTTTTAATGCAGTACCATTTTGCATTCAAATGTATGAAACAAATTTGTAACGTCATTGAACAATCTTGCATAAGAACTAAATCCTGCAGATTATTATTAGGCTACAAGCATAAATTTAGGATTATGATATTTCATAAAACAATAGCGAACTTAATTTGCAAAAATGAGAAGGAGAACAATGGGATGGGGATTCCAATTTAGTCTTCAACCGTCAGATTTTTCTATGAAAAATTTCAGCATCGCGAAAACTGCCAGCTCCAATTCACATGAAACTCGAGTTGCGGGGGAAAAAAATCAGTTAACGTATTCTTTTGTATCAATCCTTTCATGCTTCAAATAGAACATTCGAAGAGTTGAGCTGGACTTGCAGTTCCAGTTACAGGTTTACTTGGCATTGCGGGGTCAATATCAGCTGTCGAATTTCGAACTCTGATCACGCAAGAGTCTTTGTTGTCTAATGCTACTTAAACCAGTTTTCGAGAACTTGGAATAAAAATGAAATCCTGGTTCTTAATATCTGGGTTCAGCAATCTTACTCGACAGTTTGAAGGTCATGTGAGGGCAGAACTCGCGTGCCCCTAGATGGCGCCCTTAATTAGTTCTTTTTTTCTGTCTTTCTTTGTCCATATATTTTTTGGTTCTTTATTTTTATTGTGAGGGCAACAGGCCTTGATCTTAGGATACTGCAGGCAGACGACCTAAGATGAGTCTAGGCAAACTGTCTTCCTGTGGGTTCCTCCTGGTGGCGGTAAGTTTGTCTGGATGACAATTTATAATTGTGTCACTATTCATTTTATTAATGATAAGTATATTTTGTGTTTATCATACTGCCAAGACAATATCACGAGGTTGTCCAAAGACGGACTTATGACTTTGCCATCCTTAAGTATTAATATATATGCCGTCCTATAGACTGTAATATGTTGCCCCACCCTAAAGCACAAACTTATATGTACAAAAGAATAAAGTGAATATGTTTGTTTTACTATGCTTTTACAATTTCGATCATATTTACCAGTATATTGGTTGTTCCACATGTTACCAGCTTTGCACTTAAAACTCTTTAGCCTGGATGCTTAATTCTTTATTTTATTGATATTTTATTTTATGTAATTATTTTTCCATTTAAAAGCATATTTTTACTGTAATTTACAATTTCAAAAGTTGCTTGTCATGATATTTGCCACCCGCAGCTCAGGTATAGTGTATCAATTGGAAAGATCTGAGCTTGCCATCCAAACAGTATAATAAAACTCTCTGACTTATTAGCTATTCCAGACAGTAGCGTCGCCAAGGGGGAGGGATTTTGGGATAATACCTCCCCCGCCCGCAAGGATCCATCAAAATCCATTGAAGTTCGTAGACATAATAATTGAAGAATTAGGAAACAAGATATTTTGTTACCCCTCCCCCCCCCCCCCCTAAAAAAAACTACCGATGCAACTGATTCCAAATATTTTTACTCTATAATATATAGTTAGTATAGAGTATTATTTTCTTGAAAAAATTTTCGATTTCGAGAGTTTGATGCCAATGTATGTTTTGGGAATATTTTTTGACTATTTTTAGAGTGATGTCTGTCTGTGATCGATTGCTTGTGCACACAATAGCTGTCACAAATATTGATGGATTTTCACGAAATTTTTTATCCGGCTTCTTTAACGAAAAATCTAAAACTAGATAGCATTTTTTGAAATTTGAGCGAAAACTTCGAAATTTATTTAAAATTGTATATTTTCTTAACATGGCAGCATAGGACAAAAATTGACATAGTTATGCATATAAGGGGTTATTTATGGCCCAATAATCATAAAATTCAATCACACAATTTCAATCATTATTGTGAAAAATAGCCACTATATAATTTTTGTGTTTCTGACATCATTAACCCCCTCAGGGGGGGGGGATAAGTTACATCTCGGGGAAAATATTGCCAAACTTGGCAACAAGATTTATTCAAGCCCTTTAAAATGGTGACATGCTACAATTGTGATCATTTAGACCAACAATATAAAATTTTCAAATATTTTCTTGCAAAATTTGAAGGGAAGAAAAACATCACAAACTACTTAAAAATGAATTCTGATATAAGAAAGTCGAAATGAGCCACACGTTAGTTAATTTTTTAGGTTCCCAGTTAAAAAAATTGCCATATCAATGAAATTGGCCAGGAATGGCTAAATACAAGTGGCTATATACAATCTCCAATCAAATGTGATGCATAATAATGCACAAAAAGCAAATCGCGCAATATATCATAAGGGATATATATAGCTAAGAAGATTCATAAAATTAATTTAAAAGTGCTAACTAAATATTGAAATTCCTTTACTTTTGCATCTGTTTTGGAGTTTTTAAAAAAGTTTCATTGAAAATTCGACTTTTGATCTCATGTTTTGAACTCGTTTACATGGGTAAAGATGACAACCCTGATACTCCTTAATACATTTTTAACAGGAACATCTCTTAACATCTCTTAATTATGCCTAGACTGCTTTAACATGATGCTTGCATGTAGAGTTGAATATATGATTTTGATGTGAGTAACATCTTTATATGGATTTCTGTGGCGAAAGATGCAAACACTTTGGCCAATTATACTCCTGAACCTAATAAGTAGAAATATTTTTTCTTGTTTTATCGGAAATAGGATCCAGATTATGAATATATATAAATAATTTAAATTAATTTTTTTATTCGAAAAAATTCTGTCCTTTTTTTTTTTTTTTTTAAACTCGAAATATCCTCGAAACTATAACGGATAGATGTAAACAGTAAACGACAAAATATGCATCAGAAAATTTAATTTCTGAATCTATATTTATTTTAAAGAAAAACGCATTTATAGTTTTCGAGTGTTGTCAAGTTGAAGAAGATAGTTTTCCGTTTTCAAGTTTTTAATGTTTATATCTCAAAAACTAAAAGAGTAAGCTATGACCAATAAGCAGGACTTTGTAACTCTTTGAAAGCCCCACAAATGTATATAATTGGATTTTGGATCGAACTTTTATTTTCCGAAGTACAGTGATTATAATTTCATTTTTTCAGTACTTTAACTTGGGTTTTCTAATAACTGGGAAATTTGTAATACTTAAAATGTCACAATGGTTGCAGCTCTTGATGAAATATGGGTACATATAAACATAAGCTATTTTATTGGGGGGGGATGAAATTTTAGGAAGGGACAAGTTTTCTATTTGCCCTATATGAATATTTATAAATGGTGTGGCACATAAATAAAAACTGGGTTAACATAAAATGTCTCCTTGGGATGGGGGGGGGGGGGCGAATACGAGGGTCACACTGAAATTCTTGAGACGGGCAGATGGTATGCGCTAGAAAAAAAATATTGGTCGGATATTTAAATTTGAACTCTTTTGTGTCAGCAGACGATAATTTGTGACAACAATTACAATTTAACTATCGTAGAATAGATTTTGAAAGAAAAGAAAATGGAGTTGACGCGAGAGCATTATCGAGATATAATTTTTAAATGGGGCTAAATCAAGAAGAATGTCTTCGACGTCTATAATTAGCATATGAAAATTATATCCCATCTCGTGCCACCGCATTCAGATGGTTTACAGAGTTTAGAAGAGGTCGAAATTCTCTCCTGGATGAAGAAGAACACAGGAAGACTTTTGTCAGCTGTAGTCCCAGAAAATGTGTCGGCCATTCGAAAAATGTTATTCGATGATAATCGCTGTACCTACCAAATGATACAGAAGGAACTTAATATTAGATCCGCAGCTATACATAAAATTATTCTTGAAGAACTGCATATGAAAAAATTAGTTTGTTGTTTGATCTCCCATAATTTAACAGAACACCAAAACGCGGAGCGTGTCAGAATCAGTAAAGAAACCCTAAAATGACTTAATGATGGACACAGCATTATTTCTAAAATCATAACTGGTGATGAAACTTTACTTACCGGCTTTTGACGTTCCAACACATCGAGAAAGTAAAGTATGGATCTTTGAAGAGGACCCCAAACCAACAATGATGAAAAGACAATGAGCAATGAAAAAAGTAATGTGTGCCGTGTTCTTCAGAATTACAGGTCTGGTCAAAGCCATAAAGCTAGAGAAACAGAAGACAGTTACAGCTAACTGGTACACCACTAAGTGTTTTCCAGATATTCATCAGGAAGTGAATGTTAGGGACCCATGCTTCACCATGACAATGCATCTTCCCATTCAGCAAGAATGGCAGTCGAATTTCTTGAACAAAAAACATCAAAGTGATAGAACATCCACCCTATTCTCCTGATCTTGCTATGTTATTGTTGTTGAGACCCAGACCGTCCGACGTACCAGAAAGGTGTAAGGTAACTGTTTGGACGGCCAGGAAGTGCCACCCAATTTAGACCCCA
Source organism: Amaurobius ferox (assembly GCA_951213105.1). NCBI lineage: Eukaryota > Metazoa > Arthropoda > Arachnida > Araneae > Amaurobiidae > Amaurobius > Amaurobius ferox. The sequence continues at coordinate 26,064,328 of OX578135.1, read as the reverse complement.
GTGGAGGAGACATCCACAGGGACCGTACCCTCCTTCCCCTACCACCAACCTCTCGGAAGGACTTACGGACCCACATGTTTAACGTGATCGTACTCCGCGTGAACACCGACGGCAGTTTTGGCAGTGGCGGGAATCGAACCCGGGCCTACCGAGTGCAACTCCCGCGCGCTAACCACTGGGCTACCGCGCCCTGATCTTGCTACGTGTGACTTTTGGCTATTTTCTAATCTAAAAAAAATACGTGGGCGTCATTTTCATTTAGAAAATGAATTGATGAGGCTATAAAAGCATATTTTTCATCGATTCCAAGAAATGGATAGCTTGAAGCATTTAATCTTTGGAAAATTTGCCGACAAAAGTGCATCGATATTGGAGGTCAGTACTTCGAACACTCCTAAGAGTTGGTAAGTTTAACGTGTACCACTTAGCCGTATCTCAAAAATTTCAGTGTGACCCTCGTACTCGTCCGGAGGTATGCCTGAAAGAAACACTCAGCCAAAGCCGATTTTTTCCGACTCTTAGACACTGAATAACACGTTATGTATGGGCGCGTCCATACAACTTTTTTAGGAGGGGGCAAACCATGGCAAATATAAGGTAAAAGAGGTACAGCATGGACTAACTCGATGGCCACCTTTTTGACTTTGAACGTCTAGGGGGGATAAAAAACCCTCTTTCCCACCCCTATGAGCGCCGATGATAAGAACTAACACATGTGCAGCCGCGAGACACTAAAATATTAATCCTACACTATAAAAACTACACAAACATAAGAGCATTTGTCATCAATAATCACTAATACATCCAAAAGAGGCATGACCGCGAAATGAAGAATCAGGGGGCGGGGGGGGGGGGGGGGGGGGGTGGTATATAAAAAAAATCTGATGTGGGCAGCACATGACTTTCCTTGTATAATGCATTGAATTTGCTACTTTTACAGTAAAAGAAATTGGTAATTCTTATAGTAGATACTTATATTCTTTCGAAGATATTGAATTTTCGTCAATGAGTCGTCATTTTCATTGATTTAGCGTCTTTTTTATCCATTTTGAGAGATTTTCGTTAATTTGGCAACATTTAAAAAAGTCGCCAAGTTGACGACATTCCGCCAAATTCGTCGCCAAAATCTTTCCAAGCGTTATGAGCGGAGAAATAAGCTACTCTTATAGCAGATAAATGAGTATTGACGTTCAAATGCAAATGTATTATTCAAAGTATCTCTTCTCATGAATAGAACGAGCTAGATCCACGAGAATGATGCCACCCAATTTATCGTATGATATTACATATGAAAAGTAAACATGTTTCTCAACAGTTAATATTTTTTTTTTAAATTTATGAATTTTTTGTTAAGTTTATTTGAAAAATCTGCAATATCTCGAGAACGGTTCATGCTAGCATTCTAAAGTTTATGTCAATCGTTTTCTAAGAAAAAATTACATAAGAAATGTCTATTTGCGTAACTTTATTAGAGGTTTTGATTTTTTGATGATTTTTTCAAAATTTCACTCGAAAATTTAGGGGAGGTTCTGAACATTCCATTGTGTTTAAAAACAATAGACTTCCAGTATTCACGGATTGTAATTTTTGTACCATATTTCATTCGAATCGCCCTATTCGTTCGTGAGATATCGTCTCCACGGGTACATTCTCGTGAGATATCGTCTCCACACATACTTTCACATATACACACAGACAGCACCTCGAAAATGTTCAATTCGTGATCAGGGATGGTTGAAACGTGGTCTCCCGTCGAAAATTCGAATTCGAATTTTCGACCCCGGCACAATACTTTCCTTATACATTATTACTATGTATATAAGAAAAGTAAAAAAAAACCTGAATTAAGAGAGAGCCAATCAGAACCGCGTATCTTCCTTTCGCGCCCATTCCTCATTTGGACTTTTTTGCACTTCTTTTAAAAACACATCTTTAATCGACGCAGGCTAGGAGTCCACCCATTGGGTTTACAGCTTTATATAACCCTCGTCGCGGAATGCACTGATTGCGACGGTTGACAAGGAAATAGAAAATGCTTGTATGAGATAGAAACTGTGTAAAAAAAAAACTCTACTACTGTGACCACGGAAATCATGCGAAAATACAACAAATCGTATGAATACCTGATAACTTATGAACGCAGATAAAATACACACTTATGGGACACACTTTTGTGACGTATTACACACGACAGCCGGTCCGGCCACACAATTTGTTACCATAAACCCCTGGGTTGGTCGTGTGGTCTGGGCCTTCAACACGACAGCCGTCCAAATAGCTGCTCTTAGTCCTCTGGACGAGTCGGACGGTCTGGGTCTTCAACACGACAGCCGGTGCCAACGGCCCTACCGTGCTGAAAACACCGGTTCTCGTTAGATCACCGAAGTCAAGTAGCATCGGGCTCGGTTAGTACTTGGGTGGGTGACCACCTGGGAACACCTCGTGCTGTTAGCACATTTCGGGCGCGGTAGCCCGGTGGTTTGCGCGTTGGATTTGCACGCTTGCCACAACTGCCGCCGTGTTCATGTGGAGTACGATCACGTTAAACATGTGGGTCCGTAAGTCCTTCCGAGAGGTTGGTGGTAGGGGAAGGAGGGTACGGTCCCTGTGGATGCCTCCCCCACTGGGTTCCGGTCTAAATTGGGTGGCACTTCCCGGCCGTCCAAACAGTTACCTTACACCCTTCTGGTAGGTCGGTCGGTCTGGGTCTCAACAACAACACGACAGCCGGCCAATCATCCTGCTACTCATACCTTAGGGTGAGTCGGGTGACCTGGAGCTTCCACACTTATGGGACATACATACACTTTTGTGACATATAAATACAAGTGACGCATAATAAAAACTTACCTTCAAAAATATTTTTTTCTATCCTCACTTAATTTCCGCAGGAGGTAAAAGCTGGAATTTTTTTCAGCCCAAGGACTTCAAACAACTGAATATCTTGATCCTTTTGGACTTCGGTTTTGTTGGTTCTCTTGCACTGACGAAGGGGATCCAACGTATCTTCGAAACAACTGTATACTGCATTCTTGTGTTATTTGTGCTTATTTACGTTGCTCTAGTTTTCCTTACCAATTGATTTTGTTTCATTTTCAGGTTTTTCTACTGGAAAGTGTACTCTGTGGTCCAGCTGGAACGAAGTTAGGCTACAAAAGCGGAATATTCAAAGATTTTGTTTCTGAGAAAACGAGAGGTTAGCGTATTTTACATACATTTCTATCACAAATATAAAACTGCTGCTTGTGAGAATAAAACTGTCTGAAACTTCCTTAAAGAAAGCAGGCATGTAAAAATTAGCTTGCTATATAATTGTTTCAAGGAAGTTTTAATCCCTCATCTCAAAGCCCGACTTAGCCTAACTGGGGCTCAGGGCAGACATTCCTCTGCCCCCCCCCCCCCCCCTCCAACTCACGACATATCTGAAATTAATGAAAGTATTTTTTCAACAACATTATTGTATTGCAGAGAAAGGTATACAAAATTAAGTTCCTGTATATTTTAATGGAATTTAAATTACTGGCTTTCTCATCATATCCAAGAGAGCGAATAAGTCCTGTAATCCATAATACCATAGTACAATATATACTGGGTAATACATGAATTGTATGCCGGCAACGTGGAAGGACTGGAATTGTCAATTCCTGTAGAAGTTCGCAAAAATTATATCACTTATATTATCGCTTATAACAAGTTTCTTGCCACCAATGCATATATTCATTAATTATTCCATGCTGACGAGCAGTTAATAAGCGCGAAACCGGTCCATGCATACTGGTATCTACAATGGGAGTGTCTTCCGAATTTCGGGAGCGTCCTTTAATGTCAAGTTTTGTGTTTATGATAAAGAACAGTAACACATTTAAAGCGTTTAATATTTATGAATATATTGAAGAGGAGGGTACGCAGCAGTGCCCAAACAACGTTTAGGAATGTCTGTGTGTGAATCATTCTGAAATAATGAGACATATGTGACATTCTTATTTTATTAAATATTTAATAAAGATTTTTCATAATTCAAAAAAAAAATTGTTAGATTTTCGGAGATGACATGGAGCAATATCTACTGTCCCATTATAATGGCTTCTCCGTCTTTATCATTTTAAAACGAACGGTAAAGAAAAACTTTTAGAGTTACAATTTCCAATATTTATTTGCTATCTTAAAGCCTCATTTTTTAGCTCTAGAAAACTTCAATTGTTTTAGTTGTCACTTTATTTGTTGGTCTTTTACAATTACATTAAGAATTCAATAAGTTTTAAAGTTCCGTCCCACACGTCCGGAAAATATTTTTTTCTGACGAGAATTTTCTTTTCTTATTTTTTTTTTTTTTTTTTTTTACCCTTGGTTAATGGTAGCGGCCGTGGTAGAAGGGGTCGAAAACCCAGGCCGTCCAACTCATCCGTAGACATAGAGCAACAAAAATGGGCGGCCGGGTGGTAGAAGGGGTGGAGGGGCCCTCCTCTTTTTAAAATCTTTGTTTTTATCTATCTTAGTGACTCTTGCTCCGATTTTGATGCAATTTTCACGTTGTATTTTCTGCGCAGAACTTGCAAAAAAGAAACTGATTGCTATAAAAGTTAGTTGCTGTATTTAGTGACGGCTAGCGGGCAAAGTCAGCAAGTTTCCGTGAATGTATAGATTTTGAGCAGGAATTAAATACTTTTAGTGGGATGATTGTGTACGTGCAATATATGTATACACTCTACACTGTAAAAATATGCACCAAGTTGCGCTGTTGGATAAAGAAATTCATCTGTCCTGTAGGAAGCAAAGTTTTCTAGCTCAATAAAAAAAATTAATGAGGAAACTTTTAGGAAACAATTTATACATTCAAAATGTTATTTATTTTTTTATTTATTTTATTTTTAAGAAAATTTGCACAAAACTATCACTTCGCGGAACCCTTGGAATACTGTCGTGGAACCCCGGGGTGATTCCACGACAGTATTCCACTTTGACAGTATTCCACCTATCTGGTTCCACTTTGTAGAACCGTAGAACCAAAATGTGTTCCCCGGGGTTCCGCGGAACATACTTTGAAAAACGCTGGATTAGATTGTTACGACAAACTAACACATTTTCTTATAGCATAAAAGTACATGAATAATTTTCCTTTTTTTTTTTTTTATAGTGTCTCTGTCCTGTCGTTCAAACGATATTGTGGTGAGTCTCAACTTTTCTGACCCATTCAGAGGTCTGGTGCATGCTGGCAAGAAAGACAGTGGGTGCAGCTTTAGAGGTGATGGAAAACTTTCATATTCCCTCAACGTACCACATGCTTCTTGTGGTACAATACACGTGGTGAGTATGACACTATGCACCTTTAGAATTATTGAAAAGTTAAAGTTTTTAATCCTATTACACTTTCTGGTAAAACCTCTGTTAATGGGCAACCTAAACTCGGAGAATATTAATGAATAGTCAGAATAATGGACAACCTTGTTGCCCCTGCTACTATGAAATTTAAGTCTGCGGTAAATTATAGTCGAGGACACGATATCTGATAAAAATTTTAACTGTTTAAGTTTTGTAATTATTAATTTTATAGAATTTTAAACACATATGATTTGTTTTTTTTGCTTAGACTGCATCGAAGCCCGTGGGAGGGGGGGGGGGGTGACACCTATCTCTCTCTCTTTTTTTCTTTTTTAGAGAAGAAAAGACATGAAAAATTCACATAAAGGGGAAAATCAAATATAGCCCCCATAACTTGCACAGTTAATATTCTAAAGCACAGTTAATGTTGAAGCACAGTTAATATTCTAAATAGCATCTAAGAAAAAATTATGTGACCTAAAATAATAAAATCATAGAAATTCGACCGTTCAAACAGATACCTAGCACCTTCGGGTAGGTCGGATGATATGTGTCGAAGAAAATCGTGGAAAAATAAAATATGAAATATTTAAGCATATATTTCTCTTTTATTTATCCACGCGAATGATTTTACTTTATAATTTTGATAATAGTAATGATTACATATCCATTATTATGTTACATAGAATGGAAAAGTAAATTATTTATATAGTTAAAATTTTAATTTATATATTTTTGGATCATTATACCTTTGAATTGAGTTATATATTTAGTTATATACTTGAACGTTATATAAATTTATTATATTATAATTATTTTAAAAGAACGTCTTGTATATTAATAACATATCTAATATACCTTTACAACAAACTGCTTTAAAATAATCATTTTCTAAATAGTGGATAAAATTCATTATTCCAAAGCTATTATTATTGAGATGTTTCAATATAGTAGAAAATATTTTCAAAATGCTAATTTTTAATACCTGTTTGAAACACAAACTTCGATGTTTAAAATAATAACTTTTTGATTCCTTTACGATACTATTTGCATTGGATAAATATTAATGTTCCTACTACAAACTATTAAATTCACAAAAGCAAAAGAAAATATAAAGCCAATGCTGCTTTATATCAACTAGGGAAACAAATTATTATTTCATGAAAATTGGGAATTAAGGCAGAATACCACCCACAGCACTGCTTACGTATTGCGTCTATGAAGCAAAGCATGCATTTCTGTGTAAAGTTTATACATTTTTGAGTTTGCACTATGTATGTAGATTTTAGCAGAATCTTAATATTGCAAATACTATTAAAAATTAACTGGAGTGTAACTTAACTCAACTTTCTCGTACCAGAATCCATTTCTAAACAACTTGTGAGTTTTTTGTTTTTGTTTTCCAAATATTACAACCATACCAGGTAATGAGCTATAATTGTGATCATTTAGAACAACGATTTTTCCCTGATACGGTTAGACTGACAAACAAGCGCTAAACAAACTGAGCCAACGGCTCTACCGTGCTGAAAACACCGGTTCTCGTTAGATCACCGAAGTCAAGCAGCATCGGGCGCGGTTAGTACTTGGGTGGGTGACTACCTGGGAACACCGCGTGCTGCTGGCCCTTTTCGGACGCGGTAGCCCGGTGGTTTGCACGCTGCCACAACTACTGCCGTGTTCATGCGGAGTACGATCACGTTAAACATGTGGGTCCGTAAGTCCTTCCGAGAGGTTGGTGGTAGGGGAAGGAGGGTACGGTCCCTGTGGTTGCCTCCATCACTGGGTTCCGGTTTAAATTGGGTGGCACTTTCCGGCCGTCCAAATGGTTACCTTACATTTTTACGGTAGGTCGGACGGTCTGGGTCTCAACAACAACAACGAGCGCTAAACTGGCCAGTCAAATCTTCTGCCCAAGGATCCAAAGCGTTTACATTTCGAGGCACCTGAGGGAAAACCCTCGTATCCCCACGTCGAATAATATTGTTGTTCTTTTTTTAGTACTTGAAAAAATAGCAATGCGATGTTTGAGCATTGTGAACCCGATTGAAAACTTACGGGGACACCTTTAAAATCCTTCCACTAGAGATCGCAATGCCTTGAAGATCGTATTGCTGAAGTCAGCGGCACCGACTTCAAGGGTTTGAGGCAGTTTTAAACCCCTAATAGTTTTGTTGCGGGTTTCTCAAACCCCTAATATTTTGTGCATATATGTTTGTGCATTTTGTGAAAAATATATGCATAAAATTTATTTGTTATCAATTCAAGCTTTTCATTATTTATTTCCTATTTACTATATATAAAGTGTGCATAGAAATGGACCCCTCAGACTGTTTATTGTATTCTGAATTTAAGATTTCAACTGAGAAATAATTTAAAGAGAAATTTGTTGACTTTTCTAACATCGGTAAAAATACCTGAGAATAAGTTTTATTTTATTTCTTTCTTACTTTTATAAAGATAATGGAGTTGGGAGTTTACACAGTGTCTGTATATTTTATATAATAATGTTGCGCCTACAGAAAGCAAAATAAATTAAATAAATAATTATCTGGAGAAATTTTTTTTTTCTGTACTTAACTATAGTCTATAATTCGCTTTATTTTAGCATTTCAGACGTCTTATTGGGCCAAATAATCTAACTGAATGAAATTTACATTTAGACTTAAATATTTTGAAAAATGTATGAGTCATTCGATTTAAATTTTCAGTACCCCCAATATCTTTTCAAATCGACGCGTATGACTGGAAGAGTGGCTTCCCTAAACTCTAATTCACCGCCTTATGGAGAGCGTGAAATCGTGTTGTTATATATGCATACGAGTTAGGAGAGACCATATTTCCTGTTAATGTTAAAAATCTTCATTTGTTTCCAAGTTATTCAATTTTTTTCTAAAATCTCCTTGTCACACATTATTTTAATTTTAATTTTTCATAATTAGTAATTTAGCATCGCGTGCACTCATATTTGATTTTTCAATTTGTTTTTGTGTGTTATGACATTATGCATTACCCCCCAAAAAATTTCATTCCATTATATTGAACAATTGTAGAGAAATCCGTGTTTTTGTGCTTGTAAAAATAATTTTGGACACCAGCATAATTAGAAATATTTCTAATATTTTTGTAAAATAAATATATTTACATATTGAAAATTCTTCTAACTGTTTTACAAATTTAAAAGAAAACAAACAAGATCAATCATGCATAAAGCATTGATTATGAAACACTTTCCAACTTCAATGCAAATTTATTTAAACATCTCTAAAATGTATCGGTAATATTTTTAAAATTATCATAAATACTACATTAATTTATTATATTTGAAAACATAAAACTTCATCGAAAAAAATGAACTTCATTCAAATGATGGCATTGAAATATAAATTGCCTGGTTTAAACATCGCTAAAATGCGATATATTCCTCGGTAATATTTTTTAAATTATCATAATACTACAATAATTTATTATATTTGAAAACTTCATCGAAAACAAATGAACTTTTTCAAATCACGTCATCGAAATATAAATCGCCTAGCTCTCTCTATAAAAGCAGCATTTCATTCATAAACTTTTCCCCAATCCTTTCATTCATCACAATACTAAAATAATTTATTTTATTTAAAAACTTAACCATGGAGGTACAAATAATTTAACTCTATATTTAAAACTTCATCGAAAAAATCGTCTTCTTCTCTGTGTAAAATCAATGAATGTTTCATTCATATCAGCTATATTGCAGACTCTATGAGCTAAATAATTTTACGTTAAAGAAATGCAGCAATTCTTATTCAACTCATTCTACATCTTTGGTATTTGCATTCTCCATAAGTGAAAATTAGGCTTTGTTATAGAAATAATCAAAGTTGGGTGACCATTTAAACTCAAATATATTGTAATTGCGTTGTTTCAGTATGTAGATGCACAGAATTTAAGCAAAAATAAAGCTGTTTTAGGACGGATGCAACAACAAATGTGAATTAAAAAGGACTTTAAAAATCACGATTTTGACACAAGATGATTGCCGTATATGTTATTTTGAAGTGTATCACGTGATCTCTTCATATAATGGTCACGTGATCGCTCTATATAAAGGGTGTAATTATTATTTTAATTTTTATTTAAAGAACTACTGAATATATTTTGCTGAAATTTTTTTTATATATTTTATGGGATAATTTGAATATTTCCTAAAACTTTTTAAGCAATTTGTGAATTTTAAATTTGCTTAAAAAATGTTTGAAAAATTAGGTCCCATAGGGTTCAATGTATTTCAATTTTTCAACCCGGGTTCAATCCAAAACTAATTGGGTGATATCATTTATTTATATTCGCATGGATCCCACAGACCGTCTGAACAACATACTAAAATTTCATTTTGATAGAGTCATTTTTACGGCAGTTATCGTATTAGCGGACAGACAGACAGACAGAATGAACAAAGTCATAAACACTTTTCAACTATGTTGTAAAGTGTTTAAAAAACATAAATATTCCTCTTTTGAGAATCTATGTTTTGCGAAAAACTGAGAAAATATTCTAAAAACTAAATGAGCTAGAGGTTAGGGATTATTTTCCTTGGGCTAACATGGGGGAAATGAAACGAGCGGTTAGAAGAAGAATATTCTTTGAAGGACTATGATTTACTATGCGACAATGTAAAATTTTAGTTTTACTTGTATCAGTTTTTTAAATTGCATGAAATTAGTTTGCATTTGGTAACTCATGGAAAATTGATTGCTGAAAGGATCAACCATAATCATTCATCGAATAATTTTTCTTATGCAATAACTACCAATATTTTTATTTTATTTCAGACACCACAAGATAGTTTTGCCAATACATTAACAATTCGTTATCACCCAGCGCTAGAACTAGAAGGAGATGAAATTAAAACTATTTTATGCAAGTATGGTACTGGAAGTATACAACTGGGTTGACTATATGAAATTCGTTGACAACAAGCACCTTGCAGTTACCTGCATTGCTCATGCTGCATGTAATAACGATCAACTCATCAAATCATACTCAGTATCATTGGCATTCTTAAAAAACTTTGATTCCATGCTCTAAGTTAATTAAATATTATATCAATATAAAAGTGAATACATATATTAAATAAATTTCTGATGTTTTTATTGTAGATGATATTTTTTTAACTCAAGATGAGTGAATTTGCTATTAAAAATATTTGAAATTTATTGTATAAAATTTAGTACATTTGTTCTTTGTGCACTTAAATAATTTGTAGCCATATATTTGAAATAAAATTTTGTTGAAATATTATGGATAATCTTAACCATGTTAGAATTTTGGGGCCTAAAGGTTGCCCATAAATTAATAAACATGGTTGTTTAATTAAAATCCACATGATTTTTTCAAAAATTAAGAAATGTTTTAATTTAAGGCAAATGACATTGCATTGATGAACAAGAGAGATAAATTGTTTTCATTCTTTAAAAATTGTTTAAATAAATCTCTGAGTTATGCTGAATTTTTGCATTGTGTATAAGGTTTTTAATTAATTTTTCTCAATTTGGATGTTAATAAATATGTTGCATAAAAAATTTAATAAATACATGAAACGTTTTCTGTAGTGTTTTTTATTAGTTAAACACATAAGGTAAACATCTTTAAAGGGGTTATTGATGTGGACTACATATCTTCAATTATTTATCATATCAACTTATCTTTTAGGGTTGAATATCAAGACTTCAAATGTTTTGTAAATATGATGGAACTCAAAATGTTTTATTTTAAGGATTTGCCCCCAAACTAGAATTTTTTTTCTTAACACATATTCTTAAACATTTGTAGGCCCAGAAACCGAGAGCTTTTTCAACAAAAATATAATTAAAAAATATTTTAATAAATTGTATACTATCTAAATCTCTGGGGTATAATACCTAATTACACCGGCTATCTCTGCTAATTAACATATATTTAAGCCTTCATGAATTACATTTGGAATAAAACAGTCACATATGACTTATTTGAGATTTCAGCTTCCATTTAGAACTTCATTTAAAGCAACATCCAACGCAAAATGAAGTGTCAACCAGTTTCAAAGGCACAACTACAGTCTTCTTTATCGGGATAAGCATTAAACGCAACTTTCGCTTGTGAAAGCAAGATTGGCAACTGCTGCTGGAACAGAAAACATAACATAAATGGAAAAAGGGTTGCTAATATCGAAGAGAAAAAATAGGTACAAACCATGGAGGAAAGACCGAGTAGTAGGATACTATGAATGAATGGCAAAATATCAAAGAGTAAAGAGAACATCTATCAAAAAGATTCAAAGTAGGGGTATTCCGATACAGATTATTGGTTTCGCCGGTATATCGGTATTTTTCCGACACCAACGATAAACTAATATTGGTGCTGATTAGATTTTGGTACGATTCGGGATAAAAGAACCTACCAATTTTTGTGAAGTGGTCCGCAAAAATTGTCTGTATCCATTCTGGCTAAAAAGCTAATTGCCCAAATTTCACAATATTTCATAGATAAGTCACTTGTAGATTACCCTGGTGCTGCTTAGATTTTGGTACGATTCGAAAAAAAATAAAACCCTGCCTTTTTTTTTTTTTTTTTTTCCGAAATGGCCCGTAAAAATCATCAAAATTTAAAATAAAAAGCAAAGTATGCTCAGATGTATCAATTAAGTGCTTGTTTCATGCGTAATTTTTTTACGATAAAAAGAATAAGACCAACCCCATTATTTTATGACTAGCTGTTCTCGAAATATTTAAATTTTTTTTTCGCATCTTTGCTACGCCGGTTTTGAAAATACGTCCAGTTACCCAACGAAAACGAAAATTGAATTTAAAGTGCCAATTCGGTGTCATTTCAAATAATGATGCGCGTTATTGAGTGCCATTAAACTCAATTTAATGAATAAAGAGAAAATGAATTTGAGTCTGTAAAGATGAAAGTCATGCGGTGCTCACATCAGATTTTTTTTTCTCGTTAAAATATCACTGTAAAAACTAGTCATTTTCATTAGAAAATCAACAAGAAACCACAACATAGGGGACCCCCAATATGGCCGCTGTCGGTCTACGTTCTCATTTCACCCCTTTCCCAACAGTGCCTCACCGTGGATCACAGCTTCCCCATACAACAAGAGGAACAGAGCTTCTCCCGATATTCCATCCTCCTAGATCTTCCCTGGAAGGACCTGGGGTCATCAAGTGTTTCGGTCACATATGATTAGGAAAATTCCTATTTTGGAAACTGTAAGATTTCGTTGGAAATAAATGCGATTTTTTTTCGGGAGGGGGGGGGGGTAAAATTTTACGAATATCAAATATATTCGCGAATTTCTTCCTATGTTGCTTAAATTTTATTGTAACTGGCTCAGTGGTCATGTTGACTATCCAATCGTATAGAGTGTAATTTAGTTTTGGTATCTGTGCATCTTCTGATCAGTCTCTCAATAGATTAATTAGGATCTTCCCAATATGATCTAGCTGGTGGTCAGTGGTCATTTCGAATGTTTTAAATTCCAGAAACTGTGGGTTCGAGTCCATCCACTCACATTGACGTTTTGGTATCTTTGCTTGTTCTGATCAGTCTCTCCATGAAATTTAAATATATTAATTAGGAATTTTGGCATGTGAACTAGCTGACTCAGTGGTCATGTTGCATGTTCTCAATTCAAATGAATGTAGGTTCAAGTCCATCCAATCTCATTGATTATAGCACGTACCGTCCTTTTGGTATTTGTGCATTTTCTGATCAGTCTCTCTGTTACATTTAAATATATTAATTAGGACTTTTGGCATGTGAATTAGCAGACTCAGTGGTGATGTTGTCTGTTCCCGATTCCAGAAGCTGTATGTTTGAGTCTGTCCACTTGCATTGAGTGAACTTGGCCTTGTTGGTATATTTTTTCTGATCAGTCACTCCTTGATATTTAAATAGATAATTAAGATTTATTGCACGTGAACCTGCTGGCTCAATGGTGATGCTATGCTGTCTGTTTCAAATTCCAGAAGGCTTGTGTTCGATTCCATCCAGTCGCATTGGGTATAGCGAGTACCGTCGTTTTGGTATTTGTGCATTTTCTGATCAGCCTCTCCGTTAAGTTCAAATATATTAATTAGGACATTTGGTATGTGAATTAGATGACTCAGTGGTGATGTTGTCTGTTCCCAATTCCAGAAGCTGTATGTTCGAGTCTATCCACTTGCATTGAACGAACTGGGCCTTTTTTGGTATCTTTTTCTGATCAGAATCTCCGTTAAGTTTAAATATATAATTGGGATCCATTGCATGTGAACCGGCAGCCTCAGTGGTCATGTTGTCTATTCCCGAGACTGTGGGTTAGAATTATCCAATTGCATTGAGCATAGCAAGTTGAGTCATTTTGGTAACTGTTTTTTTTTTAATATGTCGCTCCGTTAAGTTTAAATATATTAATTAGGACTCTTGGTACGAGAATTAGCTGACTCAGTGGTTATGTTGTCTGTTCCCTATTCCAGAGGTTGTGTGTTCGAGTCCGTCCAGTTCAAAACAGTCATTATCAAGTTGCTGACCTTTTTCTGTAATGTGCATTATAAATCCTTGTTTTAACTACTTTATCTGAATTAATTTGTTAACTTTACTGTTCCTTTTGTACTTTAAAAATCTTTATTTAAATTTAAAAAATCAACTTCTTAAATTAACTTTGATAACTTAAAAGTGACTCAACTTTAACTTTAAACTGTATTTAAATTTAATACTAAAACTGTACTACTAAAGCTGTAATTAAATTTTTTATATCTTCTTGTGTTTTTTAATAACTTCTAATGTGACTCGCTCTTGCAATTTCCCACCCTTGCCACCCTTCTCACAGCCGAGCAGGCAAAAACCAAGTCCAAGATACATCTTCCAACCAAGTACAAGATACACAGCCGAGCAGGCAAAAACCAAGTCCAAGATACATCTTCAGCTGACCTACTACTCCAGCATGGAGCACCAACTGATCGCAATTGCTATTTAAAAACAAACCCATGGTCTGACAGAATCATTTTCGATGTGGGGATGAGTCCCCTTGGAGGCAGGCACCCCGTAATATAACGTCTTGGGTCTTGGATTGCATTGGGTATAGCGGGTTGAGTCATTTTGGTAACTAATTTTATTTTCTGCATTCTCGGTGTATGAACTGGCTGGCTCAGTGGTTACGTTGTTTGTTTCAAATTCGTGAGGTTGCGAATTCGAGCCCATCTCCTCGCTTTGAGTGTAGCGACTTAAGGCATTTTAGTATCTGTAATTTTTTTAATTAATCTCTCCTTAAAATTTAAATAGATTAATTGGCTTTCCTTGTATGAGAGCTGACTGACTCAGTGGCCTTGTTGTTGGTGTCATGTTCCAGAGGTTATGAGTTCGAGTCCCCACTCGCGTTAAGAATAACGTGATTAGTCATTTTGGAATCTGTGATTTTACTGATTAATCTCTTCCTAAAATTGAAATGGATTAATTGGGACTCATTGCATGTGAACTGACTGGTACGGGGGTCATGTTGTCTGTTTCAAATTCATGAGACTGTGAGTTCGAGATCATCCACGCGTTTCGAGTATAGTGAGTTGAGTCTTTTTGGTATATGTGCATTTTTTGACCAATCTCTCCGTGCAATTTAAATAAATCAATTGTAAGTTCCAGTATGTGAACTAGCTGGCTCAGTGGTCATACAGTCTGTCATCAATTCCAAGGGCTGCGCGTTCGAGTCTATCTGCTCGCACTGAATATAGCGAGTTCAGTTATTTTAGTATCTGTGTTTTTTCTGATGAGTCTCTCCATCAAATTTAAATAGATGAATTTGGATCTTTGGTATGTGAACTGGCTGGCTCAGTGGTCATGTTGTCTGCTCCCAATTCCAGAGGCTATGAGTTCGAGTCCATCTACTTGCATTGAGTATATAGCGAGTACAGTCGATTTGGTATCTTTGCTTTTTCCGGTCAGACTTCCGTTATATTTAAATAAATTAATTATGACTTTCGGTACGCGAGCTGGCCGGCTCAGTGGTCATGTTATCAGTTTCAAATTCCAGACGCTTCGGGTTCGAGTCAATGCACCAGCATTGAAACATTTCGGCATTTGTACGTTTCTCAACACGTTTTTCTAAATTTTGTGACCTGGCTACATAACCGGAAGTGGCGTCACCGGAAATGACGTAACGGAAGTGACGCCACGGGAAATGACGCACCGGAAGTGGCGTCACTTCCGGTGCGTCATTTCCGGCAAAGTGTTTAGCAGGATAGTGAAAAAAGAGATGAACTGTTTTCAAAAATGCATACCATTTCGGGACTTCGTTAACGGGAGTCACGTGATGCAAAACAAGCCCTGCACGAACTTTGGACGAGGAAGGGTGGCGGTTCCACGCCGAAGCCAGCAGGCCCGAAGAGAAACCCCGCCGGCAACGGCGGAGCCAGCACACCGCTCGTCCTCCATCTCGTGCAGATTATTTAGTAAGAAATATGAGAAAGTTATAGTTAGAAATATAAGAAAGACCTAAGGCGGCTGATTTAAACAAGAATCCCCTAATTCCTCTTCCATCACGCCCAAATTCAACCCCTTCGAATCGCGCTATTTTACCTAGATGGGATACGAACCCCCAGCCTACAGCCCCGCAACTTGACGCCCCAAGCCTCTCGGCCAAGAGGGCGACACCAGAAACTACAATTTTGGTGCATTTAAGTTTAACATTTTAACACGTTCGTTTAAATAATCTGAAAAAAACACTATTTAATTTGCCGGGGACAGAACCCTCGACAAAAATGTCGCTTTACGCTGTTCCTTCAGCACTTTACCGCTGTGCTACGAACACACTGTAGTTCCTCTTTATTTTAATCATATAAAGCTTTCTCGGGATTGGCGATTAGAATAAATTTGGGGCAGAACTTACAACATTATAAATTTGTTTAAAATTGTAATCGAAAAATCATTGCATTTGAGGCGAGGGCAGAACTCGCGATCAACAGATCTACGCGTTCGTTGCTGTCCAACACGTTAACCACTATACCATTTGAATCACAAGATATAGAGAAACTTCAACTATTTAAGTTTTCATTATGAAAAAAGTAAAAAAAAAGTTCAGGACGTCCTTGAATGTTATATTTTAATTAAGAGTTATATAGAAAGATAAAATCAGATGTTATATTCAATTTCCATTATACTTTATAATTGAAAATTGCAAGGATTACATGAGATTTTGACTTCTTACATATAAAATTCTAAATTGAAATCTAACATTCAAAGACTTCCTGGCCCCATTATTACTTTCCTTATATGTATAAGGAAAGTACTGTGACAGGTCGAAAATTCGAATTCGAGTTTTCGACGGGAGAGTACGTTTCAAGTATCCCTGATCAATAATCGAGCATTTTCAAGGGGATGTCTATGTGTGTACTATGAAAGTGTGTGTGTACCAGTGAGTCTTTGGAGACGATATCTCACGAACGAATGGAGCAATTCGAATGAAATTCGGTAAAAGAATTACAATCTGTGAATACTGGAAGCCTATTATTTTTAAACACAATCGAATGTTCAGAACCCCCCTAAATTTTCGAGTGAAATTTAAAAAAAATCATCAAAAAATCAAAACCGTTAATACAGTTACGCAAATAGACATTTCTTATATAATTATTTCTTAGAAAATGATTAACATAAACTTTAGAACGCTAGAATGAACTATTCTCGAGATATTGTACATTTTTCAAATAATTTTATCAAAAAATCCCATAAATTAAAAAAATATATTAACTGTTGAGAAACATGTTCACTTTCATATGTAATATCATGCGATAACTTTGGTGACATCATTCGCGCGGATCTAGCTTGTTCCCTTCATGAGAAAAGATACTTTGAATAGTACTTTTGTATTTGAACGCCAATAGTCATTTATCTGCTATAAGAATAACTTATTTCTCCGTCTATAACGCTTAGCGAGATTTTGGCTACGAATTTGGTGGAATGTCGCCAACTTGGCGACTTTTCTAAATGCTGCCGAATTAACGAAAATCTAGCCAAATGGATAAAAATAACGCTAAATCAATGAAAATGACGAGTAATTGACGAAAATTCAATATCTTGGAAAGAATATAAGTATCTACATAAGAATAACCTTTTTTAGTTTCCCTGCAATACATGGTAATGGGTAGGGAAAGTATTGAAATCATGTCGAAAATCGCAACTCGAGTTTTCGACAGATCTACACGTTTTGAGACCTCTAGAATACGAAAAAACTATTTTTAGCGTGACGTCTGTGTGTGTGTCTGTCTGTCTGTGCAATGTATGTATCCACTCTAACTCAAAAACTAATGGACCGAATTTCATAAAATTTGGTAGGTAAGTCACTTGTATGTGACCCTGGTGCTGATTAGTCTTTGGTACGATTCGTAAAGACAGAACCCGCCTTTTTTTGCGAAATGGCCTGTAAAATTTTTATTTATCCGCTATAGCTAAAATAATAATTAACCAAATTTCACAAAGTTTGGTAGATAAGTTACTTGTTGGATACTCTGGTGCTGATTAGAATTTGGTACGATTCGAAAAAAAGAACCCGCCTTTTTTTACAAAATGGCCAGCAAATATTTTATGTATCCACCCTAGCTAAAATACTAATTAATCAAATTTCACAATATTTGGTAGATAAGTTACTTATGGGACACTCTGGTGCTGATTAGATTTTGGTACGATTTGGAAAATAAAAACCTGCCTTTTTTACGAAATGGTCCGCAAAAAAAAAAAAGAAAACTACGTATGGTGAAATGTATCAATTAAATTTTCGTTTTATACGCAATTTTTGACGAAGAAAAGAATATTACAAACTCCATTATACTTTAGGACTAACTGTTCTCAAGATATTTGAGATTTCTTGCTTTATTGTTACGCCACTATTGGAAAAATGTCCAATTACCAAATAAAAACAAAAATTGAATTAAAAATGCAAATTCAGTGTTATTTGTTGCAATTAAACTCAATCTAATGAATTATTGAGGAAATAAAGAAAATATGAATTTAAGTCTGCAGGGAAAGTCATGTGCTGCCCACATCAGATTTTTACTTTCCCTGCAATAATACATGGTAATGTATAAGGAAAGTATTGGAATCATGTCGAAAATCGCAACTCGAGTTTTCGACGGATCTACACGTTTCGCGACCTCTAGAATACGAAAAAACCATTTTTAGCGTGACGTCTGTGTATGTGTCTGTGTGTCTGTCTGCCTGTGCAGATATTGTATCCACTCTAACTAAAAATCTAATGGACCGAAATTCACAAAATTTGGTAGGTAAGTCACTTGTGAGCGAGTCTGGTGCTGATTAGTTTTGGGTACGATTTGGGATAAAAGAATCCGCCTTTTTTTGCGAAATGGCCCGCAAAAGCTTGTATCCATTCTAACTGAAAAACTAATGGACCGAATTTCACAAAATTTGGTAGATGAGTCACTTGTGGATTACTCTGGTGCTGATTAGAGTTTGGTACGATTCGGATAAAATAACCTGCCTTTTTTTGCAAAATGGCCCTCAAAAATCGTCAAAATCTAAACTAAAGAACTAGGTATACTAAAATATATTAAATAAATGCTCGTTTAATACGTATTTTTTAACGACGAAAAGAATAAGACCAACCTATTACACTAGGACTAGCCGTTCTCGAGATATTTCAGTTTTTCGTATTTTCTCTACGCCACCTTTGAAAATAAGTCCGGTTACCGAATGAGAACGAAAATTGAATTAAAAGTGAAATAAATTTAATTAAAATAAAGAGAACGTTAATATAAGTCTGCAGGGAAAGTCATGTGCTGTCCACATCAGATTTTTACTTTCCCTGCAATACATGGTAATGTATAGGGAAAGTATTGGAATCATGCCGAAAATCGCAACTCGAGTTTTCGACAGATCTACACGTTTTGAGACCTCTAGAATACGAAAAAACTATTTTTAGCGTGACGTTTGTGTGTGTGTCTGTCTGTGCAGATATTGTATTCACCCTAACTTAAAGACTAATGGACCGAATTTCATAAAATTTGGTAGGTAAGTCACTTGTAGACGAATCTGGTGCTGATTAGTTTTAAGTACGATTCGGGATAAAGGAACCTGCCTTTTTTCGCGAAGTGACCCGCAAAAGCTTGTATCCCCTTTAGCTGAAAAACTAATAGACCAAATTTCATAAAATTCGGTAGGTAAATGACTTGTAAGACACCCTGGTGCTGATTAGATTTTGGTACGATTCAGAAAAAAATAACCTGTCTTTTTTTTGCAAAATGGGCAGCAAAACTCGCCAAAAATATAAAATAAAAAACTATGTATGCTCAAATATATCCATCAAATGCTTGTTTAATACGTAATTTTTAACGAAGAAAAGAATAAGACCAACCCCATTACACTAGGACTAGCCGTTCTCGAGATATTTTAGTTTTTTCGTATTTTTCTACAACACCTTTGAAAATAAGTTCATTTATCAAATGAGAACGAAAATTGAATTGAAAATGAATTAAATTTAGTAAAAATAAAGAGAACGTGAATATAAGTCTGCAGGGAATGTCATGTGCTGTCCACATCAGATTTTTACTTTCCCTGCAATACATGGTAATGTATAGGGAAAGTATTGGATTCATGTCGAAAATCGCAACTCGATTTTTCGACGGATCTACACGTTTCGAGACCTCTAGAATACGAAAAAACTATTTTTCGCGTGACATCTGTGTGTGTTTGTGTCTGTCTGTGTGTCTATGTATCTGTGCAATGTATGTATCCACTCTAACTCAAAAACTAATGGACCGAATTTCATAAAATTCGGTAGGTAAGTCACTTGGATGTGACCCTTGTGCTGATTAGGGTTTGGTATGATTGGTAAAAACAGAACCCGCTTTTTGCGAAATGGCCCTTAAAAACTTAATTTATCCGCTCTAGCTAAAATACTAATTCACCAAATTTCACAAAATTTGGTAGATAAGTTACTTGTTAGATACTCTGGTGCTCATTAGAATTTGGTACGATTTGGAAAAGAAGAACCCACCTTTTATTACGAAATGGCCCTTAAAATTTTTATGTATCCACCCTAGCTAAAATACTAATTGACCAAATTTCACAATATTTGGTAGATAAGTTACTTGTAGGACACCCTGGTGCTGATTAGATTTTGGTGCGATTCGGAAAAGAACAACCTACCTTTTTTTAAGAAATGGCCCGCAAAAGTCGCCAAAATCTAAAAGAAAAAAAAAACTATGTATAATGAAATGTATCAATTAAATTCGTGTTTTATACTCAATTTTTGGTGAGGAAGAGAATATAACACACTCCATTATACTTTAGAACTAACCGTTCTCAAGATATTTGAGATTTCTTGCATTTTTGTTACGCCGATTTTGGAAAAATGTCCAATTACCAAATAAAAACAAAAATTCAATTAAAAATGCAAATTTAGTGTTATTTGGTTCAATTAAACTCAATCTAATGAATTATTAAAGAAATAAAGAAAATATGAACTCGAGTCTGCAGGGAAAGTCGTGTGCTGCCCACATCAGATTTTTACTTTCTCTGCAATACTTGGTAATGTATAGGGAAAGTATTGGAATCATGTCGAAAATCGCCACTCAAGTTTTCGAAGGATCTACACGTTTCAAGACCTCTAGAATACGAAAAAACCATTTTTAGCTTGACGTCTGTGTGTGTGTCTGTCTGTGCAGATTTTGTATCCACTCTAACTAAAAAACTAATGGACCGAATTTTACAAAATTTGGTAGGTAAGTCACTTGTGGGCGAGTCTGGTGGTGATTAGTTTTGGGTACGATTCGGGATAAAAGAACTCGCCTATTTTTGCGAAATGGCCAACAAAAGCTTGTATCTACTCTAACTGAAAAACTAATGGACCGAATTTCACAAAATTCGGCAGATGAGTCACTTGTGGGCCACCCTGGTGCTGATTAGATTTTGGTACGATTCGGAAAAAATAACCTGCCTTTTTTTGCAAAATGGCCCGCAAAAATCGTCAAAATCTAAATTAAAGAACTACGTATGCTCAAATATATCCATTAAATTCTTGTTTAATACGTAATGTTTAAGACCAACCCCATTACACTAGTACTAGCCGTTCTCGAGATATTTTAGTTTTTCGTACTTTCTCTACGCCACCTTTGAAAATAAGTCCGGTTACCGAATGAGAACGAAAATTGAATTAAAAGTGAAATAGATTCAATTAAAATAAAGAGAACGTGGATATAAGTCTGCAGGGAAAGTCATCTGCTGCCACATCAGATTTTTTTTATTGTAAAAGTAGTAAATTCATTGCATTATATAAGGAAAGTCATGTGTTGCCCACATCAGATTTTCTTACTTTTTAATGATGAACAATATTTGTAAGGGAAAAATCTCTATCATCTGATTTTAACAAAAGAAAAAATTATATATTTGAAGCACAAGTCTTTTCACTTTTCTTATATACATAGTATAATGTATAAGGAAAGTATTGTGACGGGGTCGAAAATTCAAATTCGTGTTTCCGACGGGACAGTAGGTATCAAGCATCTCTGAACACAAATCGAATGTTTTTTATGTAGTGTGTGTGTGTGTAAAAGTGTGTTGAAGATCCAGACCACACGACCAACCCTAGGGTTTACGGTAGCAATATGTGTGGTCGGGTGTAAAAGTGTGTGTATGTGTGTGTCTCACTAACGGAGAAATTCTAACGAAATTTGGTACAAAATTTACAATCTGGGAACACTGAAACCCTTTGATTTTTAAACACAATCGAATGTCCAGAACACCCCTAAATTTTCGAATGAAATTTTGAAAAAATCGCCATTTTTATCCGTTTGGCGAGATTTTCGTTAACTTGGCAACATTTAAAAATGTCGCCAAGTTGGCGACATTCCGCTAAATTCGTCGCCAAAATCTCGCCAAGCGTTATGAACGGAGAAATAAGTTATTCTTACACCAGATAAATGACTATTGGCGTTCAAATACAAAAGTATTACTCAAAGTATCTTTTCTCGTGAATAGAACGAGTTAGATCCACGAGAATGATGGCACCCAATTTATCGCATGATATTACATATGAAAAGTGGACATGTTTCTTAATAGTTAATATTTTTTTAATTTATGGGATTTTTTGATAAATTTATTTGAAAAATGTGCAATATCTCGAGAACGGTTCATGCTAGCGTTCTAAAGTTTATGTCAAACGTTTTCTAAGGAAAAAGTACATAAGAAATGTCTATTTGCGTAACTTTATTAAACATTTTGATTTTTTAATGATTTTTTCAAAATTTCACTCAAAAATTTAGGGGGTTCTGAACATTCGATTGTATTTTAAAACAACAGACTTCCAGTATTTACGGATTGTGATTTTTGTACCAAATTTCATTCGAATCGCTCCATTCGTTCGTGAGATATCGTCTCCACAGACTCACTGACACACACACACACAGACATCACTTCAAAAATGTTCGATTCGTGATCAGGGATGCTTGAAACGTGCTCTCCCGTCGAAAACTCGAATTCGAATTTTCGATCCCGTCACAATACTTTCCTTATACATTATGTATATAAAGAAAATAAAAAAATTGCCTATTGAGAAACATGTTCACTTTTCATATGTAATACCATGCGATAAATTATGCGACATCATTCTCGTGGATCTACCTCGTTCCATTCATGAAAAAAGATACTTTGAGTAATACTTTTGTATTTGAACGCCAATAGTCATTTATCTGCTGTAAGAATAACCTATTTCTTCGTCCATAACGCTTGGCGAGATTTTGGCGACAAATTTGGCGATATGTTGCCAACTTGGCGACATTTTTAATTGTTACCAAATTAACAAAAATCTCGCCAAATTGATAAAAATGACGCTAAATCAATGAAAATGACCACTAATTGAAGAAAATTCAATATCTTGGAAAGAATATAAGTATCTACTATAAGAATAACATTTTTCTTAACTGTAAAAGTAGTAAATTCATTATATTATATAAGGAAAGTCATGTGTTGCCCACAACAGATTTTTTTTGATGCAACAAGATCATTAAAAAAAACCCGCATATCTGTATCCTTAAAATTGAGCGAGTTATATTTAATTGAAAATTGAACATTGTGAATGGGGACCCTACATCAAATTAGAAATGTAAATTTGTGACATATCACAAAAAAAGATAAAACTGGATGATAATACATGAGACATTTTTGCGAATTCCGCGTAGACTCATGATGGAATCACGGATTCTTAAGTACTTTTCACATTGAAACATGCCATTTTTTATTAGAAACAATTAAAACAAATAAGTAAACAAATGCAAGTATGTATTTGATTTTGAAATCTATATAAATAAAATTAAAAATCTGTCTGTCTGTCTGTTTGTCCCGTCATCACGGGAGAACGGCTGAACCGAATTTCATGAAATTTTGTGGATAGCCTGGAAATAGTCCCACTTAAAATTTAGTCCATATCTGGAGTTTCTACTATCAGTGGTTCTCGAGATATTAGTAAAAAACGAAATTTTTGTTTGTCTCATCACGGGAGAACGACTGAACCGAATTTGATGAATTTTGTGGATAGCCTTGAAATAGCTCCCCATAAATTTAGCCCAAGTTTCGCGTATCTAAGATCAGGGGTTGTCGAGATATTAATGAAAAACGAAACTTTTTTCTAGTTCTACTCTCTAACTCTAACTCTGTGGTTTATCCAAACCAAAAACTTGAAAATCGTTTAAAACTTTATCTTTGAGTTTGGTGGGAGATTTTTTGCGCTAATTAGTCACTTTCTGAAAACATGAATTGTTTGAAACATGATTTAAATGGGAAATCTATCTCTATGATTTATTTTTCACAAGCTTTTACTGAACACGCAATTAAATTAAATCTATCTGTTAATTTTAATTATTATTTTTTCGATTTGAATAATAAATAAATAAATGGATATAAAAATATATTTTAGAAAAGAACGATTTGATTTTTCTTATAGCATTTTTGACTGGATAATATCAATTACAGTCTTCAGGTTTAAACGTTATTATTATTGATATTTTCGGGGATTATTGATTCAGGTATTATTGATATTTTCAAGTTATTATGCCATTGTTCTATTATGACAAAAAATTTTTTAAACTCATATATTGTACGTTGTACGAGTAATCTTCGACAAATACACGGGTATATCTTCTAATCTACGAGAATATATGTATACAGGTATATTGGCATATATTTTAATATATATTGGCATATATTGGAATCAATTACGACCTTCTGGTTTAAAGATTACGGGGATTATTAATATTGTCAATTTATTACATCATCTCTTTTATTTTGGCAAAGATTTTTGAGACTCATTGTAATACGGGTAATCTTCTAATGTACTGATACTGGTTATATCTTCTAGTATTCGCGTATATAAGTAGTACGGATCCTATACAATTTTAATGCTTTCATTTTGCATATATTGATTAAATTTCTTTTCTTTTTGTAAATTTGCTTACAAAAGGAACCAGGATGTTTTATTCTTCAGATCTGCCCGTGAAGATATTTTTTCATAGGAGAACAGATATTCTTAAACTTCTCTTTAGGAACAATAAATTTAAGATTTTAACAGAATTTGCACATGATTGCGAATTATAAGTTTCTTTATATTACATACTCCGTACGAAGAACGGGTATGCTGCTATTTTAACATAATTTTCAAACGAAGAATAGAACTCACAGACGATTTTTTTCTTTCCTTTAACTCTAATTTAGCCGTTTCAAATGTTTATAATAAAATAATTTAAAAAAACTGAAGGATGACATGAGGACGATTTATTTTTTAATTTACGTATTTATTCCCAGTATTATTTCTATTCGATACAACTAAACTTTTTTTTAATATTATACCAAAATAAAGAAGATTAGAAATCATTCAGTGAATCGTCAGCATATGTAGTTCTAAATTGACGATTTAAGAACACGTAATTGGTTGTGCATATGGTATTTTTAACAAATAACGAGCTTTTCGAATTAACAATGATTTATATTCTGTATAATAAAAATACTGCCAGAAACTGCTAGGGATTTTGGTCGGCAATATCCAAACTCGCCTGAAATTTCACTTACATTTATGTATCGAATGATGAGGAGATTAAGAACTACCGGTTCATTTCATCCAAGACCAGGAAGTTTTCTGTGTCAGTATGGTGCGGAATTTGAAATGGAAAACTGATTGGTCCTGTGTTTTATGAAGGGACTCTTACAGCTGAAAAATACATGCAGCTTATTTTAAACGGTACTGTAACGGATTTTATGGAGACAACAACATTATCGCTTCTAAAAAACATGTATTATCAACAAGATGACGCGCCTGAACTCCAGGCTATAATTGTGACAAACTAGCGCAACGAAAACTTTGATAAACAGTGGATTGGTTTGAAAGGAGTCACAGAATGGTCCCCCAAATCCCCTCTCGATTTTTACTTATGGGGTCGTCTTCGAACACTAGTTTATAATACTCGCCAACTAAACGCTATAATTGATGCTTGCAACAATATTAGTGGTGAAGAACTCTAAAATATTTACAGAAGCATTATTAGAAGAGCTCAGTTGTGTATTGGAGATGAAGGAAAACATTTTGAGAATGATTTGTGAATTGTATTTCTAGTATTTGTAACGAAATTTGTCCCTTTATATCAGTGGTTTTCTATTAATGCATGCATATTTCAATTATATGCAACAACCGAGTAGTGAGTACCACTGCTTTATATGATCTCTGTCTGTGTAATGCTTTATTTAGATGCATTTGTGATTAAAAATTTTGACACATATTAACATATTTTTGATCTAAACAATTTCTATCGTCAATTTGTTTATGATCCCTATTTTTACTGACGAAACAGCCTTTCACATGGTACGGAAAAATGGCATAAGTCAGATTTTTTTCCTTTATCATAATTCAGTTGATTTTAAAAATACAGATATGCGGGTTTTTTTTAATGATCTTGTTGCATTAAAAATAAAAATTTTCTGATTGATCAAATTTGTCTAAGAGGGTCGTATAAAAATTTAAAAAGTGTAATTTTTTGAAAATTAATGGGAGGACGATTTCATTAACATAGTCTTATTTCCTATCTTACTTTCAACATTTCTGCAATGTACATTGCCCACTTATCTCCAACAGGTAAAGAATTAAAGCGCGTTTCAATCTTTTTGGGACACCCTGTATAATAAGCCTCCTATATATGCAGGGTGGCGCAACAGCGGCCATCTTGACTCCCAGTTGAAGCGATGGCAGTACATGACGAAAAGAATATTACTTTCTCGTCCTTTTCTCGGAATCTCAAGAGAATCAAAGCATTCTATACTACTTTCTTGAATAATTGGTGCAATTTTTTGAAAGCAGAAACACCTATATTGCTCAATTTCTGAGAATCTATCGAACCGATTTTCAAAATTAATTTTTTGTTTGATATCTGATATTTTTCGGATGAGTAGAAGATACATAATTTCCTCCAAATCCCCAGATTTTTAAATGGGGAGGTAAGTACATTCTTCAAATTATTTGAAGGTCTCCGGTTCAAAGCTCGCTTGAAGGAAATTTACACTTTTCAAGTAAAATTAATAAAGATTTAGCTTATCTACCTATTTTTAAAACAAATTCAGATTTATTATCACTCTATTTCAGAGAATTTATAGAATCGAATTTAATATTTTTTTAACAGCTGGTATTTTCTGGATGATTTGATTTTGCTATTAAAAGCATTTTATAAGATCATAACGTGCGATTTCAGGTATTAATCCGGAAGTGAACAGAAGTGTTGCTACAAATTGA
The DNA here is from genome assembly GCA_951213105.1 of Amaurobius ferox. NCBI lineage: Eukaryota > Metazoa > Arthropoda > Arachnida > Araneae > Amaurobiidae > Amaurobius > Amaurobius ferox. The sequence goes on along the minus strand of OX578135.1, from coordinate 26,037,231 downwards.
ACATAATCGCTGTCTGGCGCAAAGTCGGATCCAGCCAAACCTGTGATATTCAGCGCCATCTGTCGACAAAAGGTAACTTTTTGGATCTGTCTAACACCGCCTTAAAAGTAACATATGTTTTGCCAAGGAGTACAGGCAGAAGCAATTTTAAGGGTTTCACAATATTGATTGATGCTATTGATTTCCGCTGACTGGATTTCCTTTAGAATGAGTTATTAGGATTAAGATCGCTAAAAGTAAGAGCAATCTTATTCCCAACTCTTGCTCACTATCACAATTAATAGAATTTGGAGCATTTAGTAACGTTGAACACCAGGAGATTTCAGATACAATAGATTTTAATTCTAATGCCGATTACCAGCAATGAATCAGGTGTGCTGTGATTTCCTTGAATGTAACTTTGAGAAACATTTCAAAATAATCAATATTCTACGAGATATGAGAGATTTCCAGAAGTTTCTATAGAAAGTCTATAAAAGGAACCATGAATCAGTTGGAGAGCAGTTGAGGTGATACCAGCTACATTGAACCGTGATATTCATTTATGTTTAGAGACTAGTAGCTGCTGTTTTACGAAATGAAATAAGTCAATGTTTCGAGAATAGTATCGGTTGTTTTATGAAATGAGTGGAGCATTTAAGTGCTGTTTTACTTTATATTATTCCTGATTAAGCTGCGTTTGTGAATAAATCATAGTTATCCAGAAATGTGGACTCATTCTTGTATCCTGAGCGCACACTCACGCTTCCAAAAGATACGTCGTAACAATATACTCAAGAAGATAAATTATTTTATTGTCGAAGAGTACGGTCAGAAACATTTCGAAGGCTTCATAATATTACATTTTGTTCCTAACACGAAAGGTGTTGATATGACCATCTCTCACTGGATCAAGAATCTGTTATCTACCAGGTATATCTGTGCTTCTTTACTTGGTGATAACATGATGGTTCATGCTCTTGCAGGTTATCCGCAAGGATATGTTCTTTCACCAATTTTATGGTGTCTAGTTGTGGACCCTCTTTTGGAGAACATTACTAGTTCTGGCTTATCCTGCATTGGATATGCTGTTGATGTAATCGTTGCTAGAGGCAAGTTTGGTAATACTATCTCTGACATTATGTCCGGTGTTCTTAGGAGCGTTGAGTCAGTGTGCAATAGTGTGGGTTTCTCTGTTAATCCGCAAAGGACAGCCATGGTTGCGTTTACTACAAAACGTATTCTCAACCTTAGACACATTTGTTTCTTTGGTCAGAAGCTTATCTGTTCTAAAAAAGTAAAATTCTTAGGAATTTATTTTGATATGGGCCTCAATTGGAAGAGACACTTTGTTTACTGTGTGACTAAAGCTAGAATTTTCTGGTCATGAAGAAGTGCTATTGGAAAAATCTGGCGATTGAATCCCAGGGCTATCCACTGGATTTATTCTATGGTGATCTGTCCCCTCATTACCTATGGATCTATTGTCTGGTGGTCTAGAGTCAGGTGTGAAATTGCCAAGTTAGATTTAATTAGGCTCCAAAGGATGGTTTGTATTGCAATCTCTGGGCGCATGAAAACTACTCCCACTGCAATTCTTGAACTTTTGCTCGGACTGCATCCTCTATACATGCATATTGAGGCTGAGGCTCTAGTAAGCCTGAAAAGACTCAAATATTTGGGTCACTGGAAAGATTACTCAAAATATTTGTCTTGGAGTAATCTAAATAGTAATGTTATGAATCATCCATATCTCTTTATGTCACCTGATGGCATTCTTGTCAGGTATATCTTTGACAAGCCTTATGGAATTCAGGTCCCTTCACTGGATGACTGGAGGAAGACTCCTACACACAATAAGAAGTGCATTATATGGTACACTAATGGTTCCAAGTTAGACAGTAGCACTGGTGCTGGAGTATGTTGTCCAGATGATGGTACAAAACTGTTTTACCCACTTGGCAGCTACGCTACTATTTTTCAGGCTGAGGTCTTTGTTATTCTAATGTGTTGTAGAATTTGTTCGGATGACAGAAATTACAGGAGTAGCCAAATCTATATTTGCTTTGATAGCCAGGCTGCTCTTATGGCTTAGGGAAGTCTACTATAACCTCTTCTCTTGTTTGGGAGTACTACACTGCACTTTATAATATCAACAGCAACAATCAAGTCACACTTTACTGGGTGCCTGGACATTCAGGCATTTCAGGTAATGAATTGGCTAATCAGTTGGCTAGAAAACGTTCGAGCACACCCTTTGTTGGTCCAGAGGCAGCTTTGGGTGTCTCTAATGAACTGATCAGAACTGTTTAAGACATCTTTAGAAAGCAGCAGTGCAAGAACTGGCACAACATCAAGGGCCAAAGGTAGGCAAAAGAACTGAACTGTAAGTGCCCTAGTGTGCGTCATAGGGAGCTATTTAAGCTCAATAGAACTGCCATTAGAAGGGCTGTTGGGCTCCTTACTGGGCACAGCACCCTTAAACAACACCTAAGCATTATGGGTGTCAAGGATCCGATCTGTAAAGGCTGTAAGTACAGCAAAGAAACTGCCACACACATACTTTATGAGTGTGAAGTGTTTTCTGCCCATAGGTTTAAGCCTTTTGGTCGACATGTGATCGAGCCCTGGGAGTTACAGGATCCTGTCAAGTGTCTGTTGATCTTTGTGTAGACCACTGGTCTCCTCTTAGGGCCTGTTTCATCTTTTGGGGAAAGTACAATAGACCTCTGGTCGATGTGCTAGGCTCTCTTTGTGCTACCACCTCTAAGTCATAAGTCATTATATTTTGTTATTGAATTTTGCTATCTAAATGCTAGTTCTTAGCAGAGATGTTAAATTTAAGTTAAATAACAAATAATATGAATATATTAGACAGAACAATATATTGAAACAAAAAGAAATACATAACATAACAATGCACAAATACATACGCAACGCACAACTACATAAAATCGAAAAACGTAAATACAGGACAGTTGCCGTTTTGACAACACAGAAAAGGTTGTTGCCATTACAAACATAAAACTAAACTAATAGCATGGGCTTAGGCATACTAATAACATATTTCTTACACTGCCCTTTGAAGAATTCCAATACAAAAACATAAAACTAATTGAACAGTATGAGTTTAGGCATATTAATAACTTATTTCTTATACTCCCCTTTGAAAAATTCAATTTGTACAATTCCTTTTATTCTGAAAAGCCCCATTTTATTTAGATGAATTTTCATCCTTTTACTTTTAACATCTTAGTCAACATATCTGCAAGATTGTTTGCTGTAGGGATGCATTAAAAATAGTCTTTAACTGTTTTCTCGAAGATACAAATGTCAAAGATCTATGTGCTTGTTCCTCTCCGATGTCCCCTGACTATCCGATTACAATCCTCCAATGCCCCCTGATAATCCACATGCATAGAGTTATAAATGTGCAAAATACCCTCACTGGAGTCTCTTTTGAATACCAGATGGAGAAAACACCCGTACATGCAACCTTTTCTATGACGTGAATTCAAGGTTGCTGTATGCTGAAATTCAGGGGGGTTACTAAATTTGATGATTTATAACCAATTTGGCGACATTTGATTACTTTTCGAAGGTTCGGGAACCACCTCGAAATAACAAATATTCTATGAGATATGAAATACTTCTAGAAGTTTCTACAGAGAGTGTATAAAAGGAGTTATCACTCAGTTGGGGAGTTAACATGATACGAGTTTCATTGCATTGTGACATATGTGAATGTTTTGAGAATAGTAGCTGCTGTTTTGTGAAATGAAATATGTCATTGTTTCGAGAATAATATTGGTTGTTTTGAGAAATTAGTGGAACATTTAAGTGCTGTTTTACTGTAAATTGTTCCTGTTTACATTGTGCTTGTGAATAAACGTGTTAATTATCAAGAAATGTGGACTCATTCTTGTGTCCTGAATGCACACAGACGATGCTGGGCTGGCAATTGCAGTCATCTCAGAATACAAATGAATTAGCTAACCAGTTGCAACATTTGTGGCAGAATTTTCTGCAGAGGGGTATAAGCAACTTAATTGACTCTATGCCGTACCAAAGAAGATTTATGAGTTACTATAATATCATCTTGTTGCCATCATTTCTTAATAAAACGTTTTATTGCTCCTAAATTCAAATCATTTGCATATCTTTTCAAACGATACATACATGCAGAGTTTTGTAGCTATAGCTGAATTTCTTATGGGTGCATATATTTTTTTTGCAACAGAGTTTATTTTAAATGGGATAGTTCAAATCTTTTGATTAATTAACTATATAAAGTCCCAAGTATACAAATTTGGTATTTGTGTCCAATAAATGTAAAAAAAAAGTCTATTTTCTGTCCTACTAAATTAAAACAGCCTGTTTAAAATTAAAAACATGTTTTTTTTTAAACTTTAACTGGCTGACACTATTAACTTTGTTTTGGATGTTGCTTTAAAAGAAGTTTTATTGTATTAGTAGCAATTTGAGTTGTAAGTACATTTATGATATATATTCCAGCACTCTTGTGTACACAATACAATTTATGAAAAGCACAGATGATTCAAACTTTGGTAAGTTTCAGCCATCAGTTGTCATTCATATCAGAAAACTGTCTATATTATCTATTTATATCAGAAAACTGCCTATTACCTATTTATATCAGAAAACTACCTATATTAATTATTTATATCAGAAAACTGCCTATATTACCTATTTATATAAGAAAACTGCTTATATTGCCTCTTTATATCAGAAAACTGCCTCTAATTTCTAAAATTTTTAGTCTATTATTTTCAAATTTGGCTAGGCAATTTCAAGAGGATGTCTTACCTCCAGTCAATTGTTCAATTTTCCCCATGTTAACTCATGGAAAAAGTCCCTAATCTCCAGCTCATTTATTTTTAAGGTTTTTTTACCACTGTTTTTGCCAAACAGAGGTGTTAAAAACAGAAATGTTTAAGTTTTTAAAAAAAATCAGTAAAATTGTCAAATATATTTTATATTTATCAAAAAGTAATACATTCATTTTACAAAAATATTCTAAACATTTTTAGTTATTTTATTGATTAAAAAAAAGCACAAATCTCTTTCTTTTTTTAGAAAACTGTAACAGAGAAAAAAATTCTAAAAACTAAACGTAAGTAGAGGTTAAAGACTATTTTCCATAGGTAAAATAAAACAAGTGGTTGGAGGGAAAATATCTTCTTAATCATGGTGAAGAGTGATAAAATAATTTGGAAAGACAACAAATTAGAGAGCAAAATTAGCAGATAAAAAGTTTCATAAGAAAATCTAGAGCTATGTAAATAAGCACAAATAACACAATAATGCAGCATACAGCTGTTTTGAGGATACACTTGATCCCTTTCATCAGTGCAAGAGAACCAACAAACTCAAAGTCCAAAAGAGGAATGAGTGCGAAAGGAAGAAGCAAGGGGATTATATACACAAGACTACAATTAAGAGAGAGAATTAATCAGAAAGCAGCATGAAGAAGGAGCCTGCTGCTTCTTCCTTTTACACCTATTCCTCTTTTGGATTTCAGGTTTGTTGGTTTTCTTGCACTGATGAAGGGGATCCAGCATATCCTTAAAACAGCTGCATGCTTCATTATTGTGTTATTTGTGCTTATTTACGATGCTCTAGTTTTCCTTATCCTTCACAGAAAATGTAATTTACTTATTGAAAAAGTTTCATGCCATATACTTTTACAACATTTCAAATAAAATAAAATAGCTGAATTACAACGAAGATAAATTAATGATATTATTGTTATAACAGTGGAACCCCCCATTTCTGTGTTTCTCTATGTAAATGATTCTAAAACATATGTGGGAAAACACAATACGCAGGAAACTATTTTCACTAGTCTACAAAAATCAAGGAAAACAAATAAGAAAATAAATATATTACTCACCAAGCTTTCTCACACATTAAAAGTTTAATTTAGACTGTACATAGAAAGATTCCATATCAAAAATCTCAAAACACCTACAATTCAGCGATTCTTTAAATTAAATTTGCTATTAACTTTTAAAATAACTCTCCAGTGTCCCCAGACAATAAACACCATATCTGCGGAAATGAAAACCATTCAGTCAAAAAAGAAAAATCCCACCACTGTTGAAGTATCGGTATTGTCACTCTTTTACACTGTGAAGAGGGAGATCTTTATTCCTCTAAAAACTCCTGCAGCTTAGATTCAGTGTTTCTTATCTATCGAGGCCTAAACGGTAATTAAATGATAGAACTGTGTGCACATTTTCTTTCAGTACTGTTCCCAATTCAATACCATATGACAGGGTACATATTTCAAGATATCTCTCCTGAAAAATATGCCGGTCACTTGAGTGTCTAGCACCAATCTGAGCACAAATATGTCTGCATCTTTTTTCATGTGTTTACACAGAAAATATTTTATAAATTAATTTCGAATAATATACAATAAAAATATAATTTATTGGGTGGCAAATTATTTGGGTAGTTAATGTCTACTTTGTTTTTCTTTCTCTTAATATTACAATAATGGAGTTAGAAAGGGGATAAAACTCCTATGGATGAAAAGCTTGAAAATGCCATGATGATTTAAGAGAATATATCTAGGTGTCGATACTGTTAATAAAGAAGCAGCTATTATTAGTTGATACAATAGAAAGGTATAGAATTTAGTATATGTATTTTTGATTATTTTTAAATTAAGAGTTCCCTAATTATGAGTATAATTAACCAGTATTTTTTCATAGTTGTAGGATAGAGTACAGAACATAGGGAGGTAAAAATAAATTGAAAGGTAAAATCATTTTAAATACATAGGGATATTACTTTCCCTGCAATACATGGTAATGTATAGGGAAAGTGACGTCTGTGTGCGTGTCTGTCTGTCTGTGTAATGTATGTATCCACTATAACTAAAAAACTAATAGACCGAATTTCATAAAATTTGGTAGGAAAGTCACTTGGATGAGACCCTAGTGCTGATTAGTTTTTGGTAGGATTTGTAAAAACAGAACCCGTCTTTTTTTGCGAAATGGCCTGCAAAAATTTCATGTATCCACTCTCGCTAAAATACTAATTGACCAAATTTCACAAAATTTGGTAGATAAGTTACTTTAGGATACTCTGGTGCTGATTAGATTCTGGCATGATTCAGAAAAGAACAACCTGCCTTTTTTTACGAAATGACCCACAAAAATTTCATATATCCACTCTATCTAAAATACTAGACTAAATTTCACAAAATTTGGTAGATAAGTTACTTGTGGGATACTCTGGTGCTGATTAGATTTTCGTATGATTCGGAAAAGAACAAACAACCTGCCTTTTTTTATGAAATGGCCAGCAAAAGTCGTCAAAATCTAAAAAAAAAAAAAATAAAAGACTACGTATGCTATTTAATGTATCAATTAAATTCTTGTTTTATACACAATTTTTGATGAGGAAAAGAATATAACACACTCCATTATACTTTAGGACTAACCTTCAAGATATTTTTGTTACGCCGATATCGGAAAAATGTCCAATTACCAAATAAAAACAAAAATTAAATTAAAAATGCAAATTTGATGTTATTTGGTTCAATTAAACTCAATTTAATGGATTATTAAAGAAATAAAGAAAATATGAATTTGAGTCTGCAGGGAAAGTCATGTGTTGCCCACATCAGATTTTTCTTTATTATTTGAGTTCTACTTTGCATTGCGCTAATAATTTATTTTCACAAAATTGACAGTTTAAATAAATATTTTAGACCTTAAGCAATAGAAATACATACAATGCAGAACTACTTATCTTACCTCAGCACCACCTGAATGATTGTCTCAAATCATATTGGTGTTTTCTTAATATGAAGTTTTAACTCCTTACTTTTACCTGCATGATTACAACATTTATAACTTTAATATGGTAAATAAGCGTCCACTTATATGTTGTGTGTCCCAAATAACCAAACCTATGTTCCCGGATAATTGCAAGTTTCATTTGGTCATTTTTATCAAACCACTTTTAAAAGGCTAAACCCAATACTTTTTACACATCAACAAGGCTTTAGAGTACTTCTTTCAGCCCAGGATTATATAATATCTTCTATCTATATAAAAGGAACAGATGAATAAATGTGTCTCTATTTCTACAGTTTTTTACAGATTCTTTTGAAATTTGGTAAATATATTTAATACTGGAAAATGTATCAGGCATCACCCCAATTTCAAATAGCATCTGCTACATAAATAATATAGATACAAACAACACCCTTCAATTTCCAAATCACCTGCTTTGAACTAAAAGCATTTTCCCTTTTATTACAATGCATGCATAGTCATAAACAACTATTTGCCATGTATGCACACAATCATCCACTTCTTCATATAGTAATGCCTAGCAAATTGGAGAAAGAGCAATATTGAAAATTTCGATTTTTGAGCATTTAGTTGATAACAGAAAAGTAAAAAAAAAATAATAATCTAATTAAAAAAAAATGTTTTTGGTAGAATGTAAAGATATACACCCATATATTAACCAAACTTTATTATTATTATTATTATTAAGCTATTTTTTTTTTTTTTTTTTTTTATACAGCGAAATAAGAAAAATGCATATTTCGATGTATTAAAAACATTAATTAATAATTTCACTCACTAATTAACCAATTTGTGTTAAAATCACCAAAAGTCATGCTTCATCAACATAAATTAACTAAAAAACTAATTCAAATTAACAAGAAAAACTCAAGGAGGTCTGTCGTAATACCAGGAATTTAGTTAATCCAGTACCCAATTTCGTGGCTATCTGAAGCTTCAATTTTCCAATATTAACAGGTATAGTCAGACATCTTTTTTTTAAATAATGTAACATTGTGTCTCCCAAAAAGTGGAAATAATTGAAATTATTTTTTGTTCTAAGCAATAGTATGTAGTTTTCAGTATTTTTTATTAAACTGACATCAATAATCTCTGATACTAAAAACGAAATATTTTTGGCAATTCTTTTGCACCCTGCATAATTTTTAATCAGCTGATATATCTGTATAAATTGACTTCTGAAATAATCCATCTTTCAAGATTGGGTCTTAACATTGGTCAATTTATATTTTGAAACATTACATTATAAGAGATGTTTTCATATGAGTGTGAACATCACATGTTGTTACAAACAACTATAATACAGATCATTCTTTAATAACAAAATATGATCAATACAAAAAGCAGCAAAATAAATTTATTAAAATTTGACTAAATAACTGACATATAAAATATATAGAATATATAGAACATAATTCCAAATATAGGAATGTATAACAAAGTGCCTTGGCACAATAGAAAACATACTTTTAAAACAGAATTACTCAACTCATTTATCATATAATGGACAATCAATATTTTTACTCATTTCTACATAGACAGTCTTCAGTTGAGTAAAATCATCTATAGCAGCCAAACCGTTTTCTCTACCAAATCCAGACATCTTGTACCCACCAAATGGAATCTCAGGTGGAAATATATTGTAATTATTTATCCAGACAATACCAGCTTGAAGACTAGATGCAATGCGGTGAGCTCTTTGTATATCTCTAAAAACAATGTGAGTTATTTAGAAAAAAAAGTAGCAAATAAAAGCTAATTTTATATTTGGATTAGTTATGAAAGGTGAGAGACAAATTTCATAAAAAATTAGAATTCCTATTTCTATAAAATTTCTAAAAATGGATAATACCTTGCAGGGTATTTTCATGAAATTATGTATTTAATACATTTAAAAAAGTACTGCCTTAAGAAAATTAGAAGGTATTACAGAACATGTTATCATGATCATTTTAGAGTTTTTAGACGTGCTAGTATGAACAAAATAAAAATCATTTTAATTAAAGTGAATTAAAATGATTTCTACGAATGAAGTGAATTTTAATTACATTTTAGCATCTAGAATTATTTTGAGAACATAAAGGTAAATGTTGAATTATACCTGGATCAATATTGAAAATTTCTTAAAACATGAGAAGTAATGTTTTATTTATCTCAAGATTAAATTATTCTGAACCAAAAAGAAGTTTTTAATATGAATGATTCTATTGCTCTTGAAAAATATTCTACAAGAACTGCACTTGAACCTCAATTTAACAAAGTCACAAAATCCTGTCTAAAAACTTTATTAATAGAATACTTTTTTAATATTAATAAATACAGAAGGGTATTTAAAATAAATAATGAAAGTTTTAACATTATTTTTTTTATACACTGTTTATTAAGAACTTGTATGGGGACCAATAAATTAAATCCTACCACATAGCCAGTGGCTTCAAATTCCTTTAAAAATTAGCTCATGCTACATGAAGCTGGAATAGCTAAGTTCATAATCAGAGAACCATTTCATAATCATAGAACAAATGATGTCAACACTTACTAGAGCAAGACTGGCTTCTTCAGAGAAGCCGGTCTTCCTCTGGTGAGTATTGGCTATGTTATCTTTTTGTCTTGAAGAACAGAGGCTATTTTTTGCCTTTGAATCTGGTCAACATATCTAAGTTATATGCTGTTTTATACACTTTATAGACTTTTTTAAACCAATGAAACCCGAGTTCAGAGCAGGCACAAAGATTTAGACAGTTTGGAACTATGAGAATAGAAGTAACATCACTGTATTCTATATTTGCTCCTCCCCCCTGTTTGCTGCTGCTCACTAACTGCCCAAACTTGCTTTGCAAGCTCTTTTGATCCACCTGCTATGCAAGTGCAACATGTCTACTGGGGCTCTGTCCCTTGCTGGCTGATGCTCACCAATCCTCGGAGCTTGTTATGTCACCCCACCTGCATAATTAGCACACCCCCATGTTTATCACTTCACAGATGCACAATGATCCATTCCTCAGCCCTACACCAGATGGCCTACCAGTAGCTCTAGGCATTCTCAATTTTCGTTCTTAATGAAAAAAAAAAATGGGTTTCGCTTTGGAATTTTATTATAATATAAGGAACCAAATCTGAACTATATTGATTATCAGATAAATATATAATTTGGGATTTAACTGATTGTACAATGCTAAATGTAAACAAATTAAATGATTTCAATTAAATAAACAATTACAATTAAATAAGCAATTAAAACAAACAATTCAATTAAATAAACAATTTCAACAAATAAACAATACAAAACAATACAAAATAACAATAAACAACAAATATCAAATCCCACCAATCCTCCCTTCTGCTCCTAATATCCACAGACACATGTGAGTCATACACCCTTTCCATTCAATGTTACTATTTCTTATATGATTCTCTATTAAAAACATACATACTATACCAAATGCAAAATGTTCTAACAATCGTGATCATAAAAATCAGTTTTCATATTACTTTGCTAATGGTTTATAAGAATCAACAATAAGATATATAATTGTTAACTGCAATAATAATTACATTTTAATCATAATTGTTCAAGACTACAATAGTTGTGAAACCCTGTTATTGAGAATCAACAAGAGTCAACAATAAGATATATAATTGTTAACTGCAATAATAATTACATTTTAATTATAATTGTTCAAGACTACAATAGTTGTGAAACCCTGTTATTGAGAATCAACAAGAGCTATCTTTGATGTTTTTGCCAGCAACCAATCATAGAGATGTTGGAAATCAGCTTGAACAGTTAAATCTTTACAGGCAATACTTTAATAATAAATATTTAATTAATTAAAGCCTAAAGCAAAATTATATTGTTTTACATATCTACAGGTTTATATTAGTCTATATGTAAAGTTTCAGAACTGTATGTTTTGCCATCTGTTTGTAATGCAGTGTCAAGAAATTGCAGAATTTTTTTTAATACAGAGAAAAATAACTTGAACAAATTTTCATAACCAGCAAAGTCACATGCTAAGTGTGCAATACTTAGTATACCATGCTAAGTATACCATGGCCATGCATGGAAAACAGGAACCAACGGACATCAAATCCCACCAATCCTCCTTTCTGTTCCTAATATCCACAGACAGATGTGTGCTATACACCCCTCCCATTCAATATTACTATTTCTTATATGACTCCCCCATTAAAAACATACATACTATACCAACCCCTAACATAATGTGATTAATTTAAGTTTTCATAAACCCTCTAACAAATCAATTTATCAAGTTCAATACCTCAAACTCTTTATCTGAAGTTTTCAATTTCTGGTCATACCATGGAAGGAAAAAGATTAACTTTATGGGTCATAAAATCCAGCTCCAACCAATCTATAAACAAAGTTTACAATAATTGCAGTATTTAGAACATGAATTTGAAGATAAAGCAGGAAGCAAGTCTCTCTAACTCCATGGTTTACATATTCAGATTATGAATTTTTAAATTGGGATGACCTCTCAATATTGACATTTCTATTCAGCTGAATTACGGAGGTGATCTCATCTCTAACTCTATGAGATCAATTTTAGTTGTATTTCTTTAGGCGTTAAAGTATAACGACCATGCAATTGGATTATGTTCTGGCAAGATCTTCAGCCTGAGATTATAAATATAAAAATAGCAAAAAAGGGCCAAACTTTGAGAGTCCATTTCTCCAGATCTGAGGGTTAATTTAAAAAATGAATTTCAGATTTGGATTCAGCACAGTCGAAATGAGTATAGAGTTTTTCAGCCCTCGGAAGGTGTATTTGGTGCTTTGACATACTGATACTATGTTTTTAGAGAGGTGATTATTTAAAATTCTCATTAAAAATGTAGAAAATTTCAAGTCATACTTTGTCATAACTCCAGCTGCCAAACCATATGGTGATGCATTAGCCCTCGAAATAGCCTCATCTTCACAGTCAAAAGATAAGATTGAAACTACGGGCCCAAATATTTCTTCTTTGACAACAGTCATGTCATCAGTACAGTGTGTAATAACACATGGAGATATGAAGAAACCTTCTAAGTCAGTTTGGTCAAGAATGACTCGCTTACCACCACAAGCAATAGTTGCACCCTAAAAAAGGAAACATAGATTTATTATGCAACACATGAAATAATAAAAGTGATAAATATATTACTCCTGTTAAAGTTTTTCAATCAAAACATATTTAATTATTCATTAAATATTTCACAAATACACATTCGGCAGAAAAGTTTTTGATGGACAAAATGTATAAAATCAAAAATACTCTGTATTTGAACATGAATTTAATAGAAAAAAAACTGTCCAATTTAAGTTTTACAATAAAATGGATCAACTAAGGAGGATTGGAGGGTATAACATTAAAAGAAAAAATGAAAAAAATATACATTAGAGAGAAATAAATATAAATATTATTAAATAAGTATTTTTGAAGAATGTTAACTATGCCTGGGTTCCCCTTTCTAATCTGTTACATTTATCACACTTCTATCAGGATGGGCTTCTTGCCTATGGGGCACATGGGATAGGTATTGATAAGCATATTACATTTGAATTATTACATATTTTGCTTATAAAGCTCTGAACAACTTCCCAGTCAATGAACTTTTAGCAAAGCTATAATCCTGAACAGGTGATGAAAGTTCCATTTGGTTCACTAGATTATTTATGGCAGTCTTTATTGATTCTGTTATATGCTGAAACCTGCATTCTCAAATACAGTAAGTGTGTTGTACCATACTGAAGACCTTCTAATATTATAAACATGATTGTTGTGTTTTGTATACATTTTGCTGTAGATGAACAATATTACAATGTGATACAATAATAAACAATAAACTTTCAAACGTTTAATAAGAATATGGAATCTTTTCACAGTTAATATTAAATTCATACTGCTGAAGCCATGCTCACATTCATAAGAACTGAAAGCCATCATTTTGGAAAAAGTTTTTATAGTTTCAAATTTGTAGGATACTAAAATTTTAACAAAATTTATATATATTTTTTTAAATGAATTAAAAAAACCCCTCTTAATTTTAAAGATTACTATTAATTTACATTTTAGTAGCAATGGGTAAAAATTATATATATTTTTTCTCTCTCTCATTTGATTATGCTATTGTTTCATAATATTAGGTGAATAAATTGAAAAATTTTCTATTATAACATTTAGAAAAAAGTTCTGGAACATGTTCTGTCTCTACAAAAAGTACTGGAATGTTATTTTGGTGTGCTCCAAATCAAACACACCACTAGTCACAATTTGATACAACCTCAATGCAAGGACCCACCACATGTATTCTCACAATCAACTCATTTAATTTTCATGATTTTATTTTTAAAAAACAGGTCTCCAGGGTCCGCGCTAGCCATTTGCCTACGCGCCAAATGCGAAAAGATCGCAAAATTGGTGATAAAAAAAATACTTTGGCGAAAAAAATGGCGAAGAATTTTTTGGAAACTGAAAATTTCGTAAATATTTTTTTGGGAAGTAATATGGAATAAAAGTCCTATTTAATTTGGAATAAAAGTCCGATTTAATTTGGAATAAAAGTCCGATTCCAGACAAGTAGGCTTATGACATACGAGCGATGTCTCCCGTCTGTTTTGGGGACGCTCGTTCTCGTGTGACAAGCTCCAGGTATTCTTTAATTCCCAGCACGCTGCTCCTCAAAACGGACGGCAGACAGCGCATTCCTGTCTCTCAAGTGTCCTTAACCCACCGCGGCAATCAAAACATTATCTGGATTCCGTCCGTTATGTGAGCCGATTTTTTTTGTTAACCCTGAATCGCACAACCGTTAAACCCCCAACACAGTTATTAGATACTCTCCAATAAACAAAACAAAAAAACACTTTCAACTTAAAATCTTGCATTAGTTTTAAACAATCCGTGTTACAGAATTATTTCTGAAAAGAGCCATTTTTTGTTGAAAACGATCAGCCGTAAACAGAGAAATAAGTGATAAACATCGAACGAAAATGTATGTATATTTTTTGATGACGTGTATACAATGGTAGTCCGGAGCATCTGGAGGGCAGAGAAATTAGAAGTGTGAGATTGTTGAAACCCAGACCATCCGACCTACCAGAAAGGTGTAAGGTAACTGTTTGGAAGGTCGGAAGTGTGAGATTGTAATTACTACCGCATTGTTTTAGGATCGATTGTCTTACGGGAAAAAATAACTTTTAGACTTACGATTTTTTTTTAGACTCCACATATAAATCGACCCTGCAAAGCAATATACTCCATTATATTAAAATATGTTAATTATTAATTCATCAATTTAACAACATTTTTGTAAATTTGGCACATTAAAAAAGTTGCAAAATTAGCAATATTTTGCCAAATTCATTACCAAAGCCACCCCATTTATCGCCAAGTGTCACATATTTGATGGTATTTACTACTGTTCAATTTTATGTAACTTTCAGGTACATTTGTTTCAAAAACATGCAATGTCTTGAGAATAGTTCAAGTTAGCATCCTAAAGTTTGTGTCATATCTTTTAGAATAAAAATTATGTATAAAATGATTGATTATTTAACATTATGGAGTATTCTGATGTTTTAAAAAATTCAATCAAAAATTGAGGAGGGGGTTCTTTTGAAGGGTCGATCCCATTTAAAATCAATATAGTTCCAGTATTCACAAATTGTAATAATAATACGGGATTACATTTGAACTTTTCCATTCATTCATGAAATATCGTATGCACACACATATACAGACATCACCTCTAAAACATTCGATTCGAGTACAGGGATGCTGAAAAATGCTTTTCCCTAGAAAATTTGAATTCAAATTTTTGACCCTATCACAATATTTTCCATATACTATTATGTATGTAGGGAATGTAAATATATAAAAATGCAGCTTATTTTAAAAAATAACTTAAAATTACATACCTCCAAAACAGCTGAGTTTATGTATTCAAGTATTTTATTACCGTGATTTTCATTGATTATAGCTCCGACAGCAGTATCTTGATCAAGTGGATTACCCACTTTTAATTTTTTGGTGACACTTATTAAAGCATCCTTAAACTCTTCCAGAATAGATTTCTGAACATATACCCTCGTACAGTTTGTACAGACCTGAAACATTCAAAATAAATTATAGAAAATGAAACTAAAAAGTAAATGTAAATATTCAGATTGTATATCAAAGAAATTTCGGTTGTAGATGTAATTTTGTTAGTAGTCAACTCTAGATAACTCAAAATTCTTGATAATTAAAAAAAAATCACTGAATAAATCATATGCTTGTGGTAACTCAAAATATTTCTGATGTTCTTGATAACTCAAAAAAATCAATCTCATTTCAAAGTGAAAATAATTTCAAAATAGGCTGGGAAGTGCTTACAACCAAGAATTTATATATCAGGGTTCTTTCTCACAGCTTAAGCAGAAAAAAATTAAGGCCTTTATGAAGCAATTTCTTTCTTTTCTTTTAAGGCTATTTAGAATGACTTCATAATACAATCGATCTTTCATATAGGTGTCTATATTTCAGTGAATGCATCTATTGTATAGCACTTGGCTCTACCTAATACAGTTAATTACAGTCAAACCATTAAATTAACCAATTAAAAGTTACATATTCAGCAGAAAAGTTTTTGATGGACAAAATGTGTAAAATAAAAAAGGATTGAAGGGTATAATATTAAACAAAAATTAAACAAATATACATTAGAGAGAAATAAATATAAATATTATTAAATAAGTATTTTTGAAGAATATTAACTATATTCTTCCATACAACATCCTCTTAAATATATTTTTCTATACTAAACAAATATAATCAACACTTCTCCTTCCAGTCATTAAGAAAGATTTCCTCATTTTTTAAAATTTCTGATTCCTAGCTCAATTTTCTTTTCTTTGGCCGATCCGTGAGAACTGTTTGACTGTAATATAAACATTATATTGCCAGTTTTTTCTGCCAGCTAATCTGCTGAATTTTCAAATTCTTCTACAGCATTATCTAAATGAGCTTTCATTGCCTTTATAATCCTTCTAAATTCTCCAATATTGATTTTCATTTAATCATCTGGATTTCACTTCTTTTTTGCATTTTCCCCTTCTTCAAAGCATGCCAAGTATTTCTGTTGAGCACCAGCTATGGGCAGGCTTAGGTCTTTAATAATTTCTATTTTGTCATGATTTTTTAGGTGGCCCACAACTATTTTTCGTGCCACTGATAATACCTTCTTTAAGTTTTCAATCTCTAACTTTATGTTAAAAAAAACCTCTTTCAACAACTGCTTATAAATGGGACAGAACCAACAGCATTTGAACAATCTTATACATATTTTGCTATATTTCTTTTCATTAAAAAACTTTTTAAGAATCTGATGTTTTCATCATTGGGATCAAAGTTACTAAATGCAGTAGAAGTATTAGTGATTACTTCAATAAAAAATTGTTGTACTCCGTGAGTACTTTATCACATGCTGTTTAAGTTACGAGTCTGACTTTGGTTAAGTGAATTAAAATGTGTTTTATTTTTGAGTAGCAGTCACTACTGTTTACAACTATTGTTTTAGATCCAGTGATGAAAGACACCTTACAAAACTGTAATTTGAGATTTTTTATAAGAATATGGATTATTCCTAAAGCAAATGACTGACATTTAACCCTTATATTAAAGATGTCTTTGTCAGATATTTCTTTTTGAAACAGCATATGCTTTATCGGTTGATTACCAATAAAACCCACACTTATTTTACTGCAACAAGAATATTTTGATTTGTCACTCATATCCAGCTATGTAATTTTAAGTGACAATTGAACAGTATAGTATTTTTTCAGCAGATTGAAGTTCAGCAGAAAATTTGAAATAACCTTTCTAATATCATCTGCGATGAAGAGTAGAAATTGTTTGCTGTTTTGATAGTGACAAAATTGGGGTTATAATTTTTACAATGGATAGAAAAAAGTTTGACTTGGCACAGATAATTTTATCTCTGCAACATTGTTGAACTGTAATAAATGATTTGCAGTTTGGTTTAGGATAAGCAACCTTTTCAACACTTTGAACATAGGATATAACATCATTCCTAATTTCAATCCTTATAACACACTTACCAAGGTCAACCAAAATCATTGATCTGAGTGACTAAAATTATCTGCATCTGCTTCTGTATTTGCTGGTTGATAGATCACAGTCTCATAGGTCATGATAGCCATACTCAAGTAGCATGGAGACTCAAAGTTACTGAAAGATGAGTCATGGCGCATCCGTTCATCACACGCAAGGTAATTATTTATAAAACTGTTTATGATGGACAAAATACATACATGAATTAAAATTAAAAAATAGGGTCTTTTGAAGGTCATTTAAACAAAAAAAAATAAGGCCTTTTTAACGGTCTTTGAAAATAAAAACATCAGGCCTTTTTACAGGTTTTTTACAACATATATCTATCTAAACACATATATCTATCATAACATATATCTATCTAAACACAACATATATATATCTAAATCTCTCTCTCTCTCTCTATATATATATACATATACATGTCAATATGTTACCTCACATGCATTTTAAAATATTGATGCATACACATCCAAATTGGGGATTGATGAGCATACCAAACAAGAGACCAGTGGCGCACCCACGGGGGGGGGGGGCCGAGGGGGCCCTGGCCCCCCCCTTGGGCTGACAAAGCAAAACGCGAAGGGCGCTGTCAGCACAAGGGAGAACTAGGTCTGCCTTCGAGAAAGTATAAAAAAAAAACATTTACAACCATTATTGTAATAAATAATTTTAATCATTGTGAAGAAAACAATTCCAGCATATCCCAACACTTACACTGAATGTAATTATACATATAAAGCTCTTTATCGTACTGTACAAATTATAAATTAATTCGCACTAAAGGCGCCAATTCTGGAAACCCGTTCTTCTTAAGACGTTTCAACCTGTGATTGAATTTAACTAATGGACTCGTCCAAAATCACGTGACCCAAATGCCTTCTCGCTGGAGTCGTACTATACCAGTGCTGTGTAGAGTGACGTCACAGGCGCCTCCGTGGCCCTATATAAAGAGTGAACGGCGGGGAAGCGGCTGTTCGCTCGAAAACTCGAGGATTTCGTTTACCCAGTGAGAAAATTGTGGAAGTGAATAAATAGATCGTGCCAACGCTTCGCGAATTAAGTGTTGCTGTGAGTTGAAATAAAGTGCGACGTTACGACACAAGGTGATAACAGTGAATTGGTAGTTTCGGAACGAGGGCCTGCGTGGTGAATAGCTGAATTTAATAATGGTCCTGAACTTTCAACTGATCTTACAGTGAAATGCATCTTTAACGATCAGTGTGTGTGTTTATGTGCGTATTTCGGCTATATAGCAAATTTTGTTCTTGAATAACTGAGGAGCAAGGTAAAAAAAAAAGACAATGAGTGAAAAACGAAAAGGGCTAGGCCAACAGACACTGGGAAATTATTTTTAAAAAAAAAGTAAGATTGAAAATAGTGACGTTCCCAACGACGTTTCCCTGAGCTCTTGTTACGTTGATGAGGCTGCAGTCGAAGCAAGCAACAGCCGTGACCCCGGGCTGTCTTCAAACGCTTGTGAGGAGGTAAAGGTAGGACAAAACACAATACCAAACACAGTTGAAATAGAAATTCTGGCTGCAGATATTTCTAATTATGTCAAGAAATCTAACCTCACAGATGAAGATAGGATAACAGCGCTAAAAAATCTTTGGGAACCATATGCAAATTACAGTTTTCCTGCTACTGTCACTAGTGCTGTATCAAGTCAAGGAAAACCTCACCACACTCGGAAGTTCTGCTCATCTTGGCTGAGTAAGCATAACTGGCTAGCTTACTCAAAGGCAGAGGACAGTGCCTATTGCAAATTTTGTGTTCTCTTTGCACCCCATGAAGTCGGTTTAAGATCCACACAAGCTACAGGTCAACTTGTTTCAAAAGGATTTAATAATTGGAAGAAGGCCTTGGAGAAGTTCAGTCAACATGAAAATTTTTTCTATCATAAGGATTCAGTTCTCAAAGCCGATGAGTTCTTAAGGGTCACGGAAGGAAAAACGGTTCCTGTGGATCAAGTAATGGACAGAGGAAAGCAAAAACAAGTTTTGCAGAATAGGGCTATTCTTAAACCTATTATCAAAACGGTGATTTTTTGTGGAAGGCAAGGGCTGGCCATGAGAGGGCATAGAGACTGTGGGGATTTGGACGTATTGTCAGAACCATGCCAAGGCGAAGGAAATTTTAGAGCCCTTTTGCGACTCCGAGTTGATGCAGGAGAAGAAATACTGAAAACTCATCTACAAGGTTGTGCAAAAAATGCAACTTACATAAGTTGGAATATACAAAATGAGATTATTTCAGCATGCAATGATTCCATTGTGAAGCACATAGCAACTGAGGTGAATGAGGCCAAATGTTTTGCGGTTTTATGTGACGAAACCACAGATATTGCAACGGTAGAGCAAATGACACTTTGCGTTCGTTATTTGAAACGGTTTGAAACAAATGATAAGTATAAAATTGAATTTAAGATAGTGGAGAACTTCCTTAAGTTTGTGCCCCTGACTGAAACTACAGGTCGAGCAATTGCAGATGCTATTCTTAAAGGCCTTGCAGACTGCAACATTGATACGTCTTTCCTCCGTGGACAAGGGTTCGATGGAGCTTCTGCAATGAGTGGAGAGTACAATGGCGCCCAAGCAATTATATATAAGCAACACCCCAAAGCCCCCTACGTTCATTGTGCATCACACTGTTTGAACTTAGCCATAACTTATTCATCTAGAGTTCCGGATATCCGAAACAGCTTTGGAATAATAGGGAAAATCTCTAGTTTTTTCAACACACCAAAACGAAACCTTGTTCTCACCAGCAAAATTAATGCAGCTAATCAGGGAGAGACAGAAATCAGTGCCAAAAAACTGAAGAAATTATGCCCTACTCGTTGGGTGGAGAGACATGATGCCGTCACAGTTATGGTTTCATTGTTTGATCAAGTAATCGAGGCTCTGGAGGAGATTACTACCTGGAATGACAAGGAGACATCAACAGAGGCTCATACCTTGTTATGTTCAATGTTAACATCACAGTTTGTCATAGCACTTGTTTCAGTTGACAGATTACTCAGCTACAGTGTTCGTCTGAGTGAAAAGCTGCAGGAAGTTAACCTTGATCTGGCAACTGCTGTGAGTGACGTAGAAGACGTTTTGAAAGCTATATCTATAATTCGAGAGAACGCAGAGAACGAGTTTCACCATCTGTTTGAACAAGCTGTTAAGAAGCTGGAACAGCATGGAGAAAACATTACTCTACCACGCCGTGCCACCAGACAAATTTATAGATCAAATTTCAACGTACAGACTCCTGAAGAATATTACAGACTTTCTATTTTCATTCCATGGATTGATAATTTCATCACTCACCTCCATGAAAAATTTCTCAAACATAAGGAATTTCTACAAAGTTTTGCATCTGTCATTCCGAATGGAAGGCAGCCGACATTGGAAGAAAACGAGAGATTTGTTGCCTTATCAAGGAAATTTGCAGATGATTTAGGACCCAGATCAGATAATACTCTAAAAGCTGAACTACATCTGTGGTACATGAAGGTCTCTGCATTGAACAAGAAAACTAAAAGCCCAATCGAACTGCTTAACTTTTGAGACCAAAGGACTTTTCCAACTGTGTTTGAACTTTTAAAAGTGTATGCCACCCTCCCAGTATCAACAAGCAGTGCTGAGAGGTCATTCTCCACAATGAAGAGGTTGAAAACTTACTTGAGAAACAGTATGAGTGAAACCAGACTGAATGGACTGGCGTCAATGAACATTCACCGTGAAGTGGAAATTGATCCAGACCAGATAATTAATGCTCTGGCTACAAAGAAAAACAGGAGGCTGGACTTCGTTTTATGAATATGTATAGATCATAATTGAATAATATAACAATATGTAATCATGAGAGAGTGGTTGAAAACAAGTATACAGTATAAGCAGACCAGAACAAATAATTTTATCTTCATCTATTTCTTAATTTGTGTTGTTTTGTATAAATATCTACTACTACTTCTTCTAATCATTCAATTCTCTTGCACTGCACTAAAGAATTGTTAGTAATTTGATAAAAATAAATGTACAAAAAAAGACAACCGCCTTGTTAATTGATATGGCCTCTGATCATTTTTTCTCGGAAAATTTATCGAGGAGTCATCCTCCTTCATAAAAATTTTGTGCACCAATGGCCCCCCCCTTAGGAATATTCTGGGTGCGCCACTGCAAGAGACTAGTAATGTAAAAGATATTTAAACAATTTTACTGGTAATTTTTGTAGTTAAAAAGTATTTTGCAATATGATACATTTTATCTTCCACTGTAAAAATTCTGAGTAATATAATACAAGAAATCTTCACTAACCTCACCTTGTGTAAGAAAGTTACCCATCAATGTGGCTTTAACAGCATTTTGGAGATCGCAGTCAGAAAAGACTAAAAGAGCAGACTTTCCTCCTAGCTCCATAGTAGTTCTCTTCATTGTATCAGCACACATCTTCAGAATTTTCTGTCCTGTAGCAACACTACCGGTAAATGTTACTTTTGCAACTGAAGGGTGTTTGCAGATAAGCTCACCAGTCTCACGACTACCCTAAAACAGTAGAAAATACAATGAAAGTTATAATGACACACAGGGCTGTCTTAATATAAGCAGGGTCTGAACCGAAATTTATTTAGGGGGTTTTCTGAAACAAGATTAAAAATATAAAATGCTAAAATAGTAATTACCTATATTTTTTCTCTTTTTGTTTATGTAAAAGTATGACAAAAATAATAACAATAAATAGAAAATATTATACACTAGCAGATATACTCTGCACTATCTGGAAAATTAAAAAAAACAACAAAACATTTCTTGCTTGATATCTTAACATGGACCAATACTGCCTGGTACTTTCCAACTTTCCCAATAAATTTTCATTAATTTTATTTAACAATTTATTGAATTTATATCTTGCAATTTCCCTATGAATTATTAATCAGAATAAATCATTGGCTCCCAAAATGTATACATTTGAAGAAAAAAAAAAGTGTTTTGGAATTGTGAATTGAAACTTTCAGAAGGAGCAACAATGTGACTGTTGAGCTATCTCGAGAGAAATATTTTTCAAACTCACCAAACAGAAAATGAAACACCAAGGATCCAGCAAGAGAAAATTAAAAAAATCATTCAAAATTTAAAACAATAATAAAAGCTGCTGAGAATCTGTTTCCCATAACAATGGCTCTCAATCTAAGATTAAATCTAAGATTTAATGGCTCTCAATCTCTAAACAGAAAAACATTGCATGCATGATAATAATTAATATGCATAAAATAGAAAAAGGAAATTAAATTTTGCAATTTTTGTAACAAAGTTCCAAGAAGTTGTTATTTCCTATTTACATCAGAAAATGATATGATGGCACTAAAATTTGAATATTATTTCCTGTACTAGTTGTGTCTAATTTCTATATGTGTCATAGTTTGGGTCTAAATGCATATGCAGACCACATATTTCCATTGAAATAGTTTTATAAGCCATCAAATATAATATGGCTAATAATGTATCCTCCTTAATTAGTGTGATTTTACTTTATAAAAAAAATGTCTGTCTGTCTGTCTGTTGATTGCATGGTAATTATATACATATCTAAGTAACAAATAGCTAAGAAATTTAGTAATTAAATTAAGGAAAAAATTAGAATGTAAAAATATATAACGCCATATTCATGCCGAAAATTAGAATTGCGTGAATCTCCAATTCTCTGATGCATAAAAATAAAGATGAAGAAAACCTAAAACATGTGTATTTTGATTGTATTTTCAAACAAAATTTTAATTATGAAGGAATTGTCCTACGAATTCAGTTCAAAACTTATCGGAAAGAGAGTTCTTTAATCTTTTGAATGTGTTAAGATGAAAACTCTGCAATAATATTTGTGATTAATAAGGATCCAGTTAATGTGAAAATTGCTTAAAAATGCACTTTAACGTAAAATAACTCAAAAAATAATTCAAATTAAAAAATACTCTGAAGTGTCTTTGGACCTGACTTGAACTATAACTGGACAAATCTTGAAGCTGTTTGTCATGTTGATTTTCTGTTATGTTGCTGACAGATCAATAGACAACTTTTATTATGCAAGATGATGATGGAGATAATATTTTTTAAGATATGTAAACTTATACTAATATTGTAGTCATGAAAAAATATGTATAGTAAACATTACAATGATGATCACATTTTGTAAGTTGTTCATATGCCTAATTTCAACCCTTTGACGAAAAACAAAAACCTATAATTTTTATCACCAACAATTTTATCACCATTATTTATTAGCAATTTTATCGCCAACCAACCTTGAATGTCAAGTAAAGAAAACAATTGAAATTCAATACAAAAATGAAAACCATTTCAAAAAACCATATGAACACTGTTTTAGCCATTAACACTTATTTTTTATACTCCATTTTTAATCACTTCTTCAAATACAGGCATAATATCATACAATTTGGAGCACCTTAAAAGACGATAAAATGCTATTTAGGAGCAGTGCATTAGACAAGTTTAAACCTACTACATTGTATTTTCTATAAAGAATTCATTTACTGTTTCATCAATACATAATCTAATATATAAAAGATAAAATGTTAATACGTGCTTCTAACTGAAATATCCACGTGATGAATTTTGATGATTTTTTTTTTTTTTGTGGGCAATGAGATACTCATAAGTTTTATCATCCTACAGTGAAATATGGAATAACAATAGTTAAAAATATTTTTCTGCCTGTAATGAACATTTATAACTCCAAAATAACTCAACAGATTTACATTCTTTCTTCACTGGTTTGTCTATCTTACTAAGGAGTATATTTATGGTAAAAAATATTTCAAATTTTGCACCACACCACTAATATATATAAAAGTGACAATTCAAAAAGCATGCTTCCTAAATAAGTTATTTCCTAAAATACATGGTTTATTTCAATGAAACTATAATTTCAGTAAATGAGATTCAATCAAGGAAATGTTTCTAATTCAAGTTTTATCTCCCTATACCTGCTTATTGAACTAAAATATCTATGCAACTGAATGTAATAACGGTTTATAACTCAAAAGTGGCTTAACAGATTTACATATATTTTTCACTGGTTAACTAATTGGAAACAGGCTATGGTTGAAATATTTAACATGTTATACTACTTTAATTTTATTTCAGCAATGCCCTGAGCAAGGCCAGGTACTTTTGCTAGATATATATAAACTAGAAAGCAAATATATATATATTCAATAAAATGTTGAAGTAAAACAAAAAATTAATTTTCTAAACATACTTACCCTACTTGTTAAAACTTTCTAACAATGAGAATAAAATACATCATAATGAATACCAAAAATTATTTCCAGTTTTTCAATATAATTATTAAAAATTACAATATAGATTTCAATAAGTACAATACATTTTGTGAAGGATAAGAAAAACAGCTGCATTATTGTATTATTTGTGCTTTTATATGTTGCTCAAGTTTTTCTTGCAATATAGATTGCTGGAAATGGCAACCTAGATAAATTTTTGGATCACTAGGTCATTTTGTCATCAGTCATGACTGTGAAATAACCTTTAAGTTAGATTTACATTAGGTTTATGCAGGATTTTAATGACTTGGCACCAATTTAAAAATATGTAGTCTAGTCACCAAATAGAAAATAAAATTTTAAAACTTTAATTTCAAAGTAATCATTTCATGATTATTTTGTGTGATAAAACTTAAATGAATGTAAACAAATAATGAAAACATGATTTTTAGTCTGTAGGGAAAGTTATATATGCTGTCCACATAAGATATTTGATGAAATGTAATGTAACTTGCAGGAAAATTCTAATTTTGCACATAATTTTGATTGGGCTCTGGTTTAGCTTATTGAAATTATAAAATTTCCCTCGAAGTTTTAAAGTTGCTTTAGGTAGTGAAACAATCCAGTCAGTTTAACTAAGCATCTTATATAATATGAGAAGATTTCTGTCTAAATGTCATCTGTAGTAAAAAATTTAAGCTACAGATAGCCATGAAATGTGGTATAAGGGTAGCTGAGTTCTCAGGATAAAGTGTCTTATAATTTTTTTTTTAAATTCGAATTAGTTTAAAAGTTGTGAATATTTATAGTAAAAATTCGACCAAAATTTGCCATTTTAATATCAATCAGGTGATTTTCTGAGTGCATGGGATACAGGAGATTATTTTTCTGATGATGCCAAAACATGTTTAGAAATAAGAATGCAAGAAATGACGAAATTTTATAATTTTATAGATTTTAAAGATAAAATTTCGATTTTTATATTTTACCATTATATCAATATTATATGTGTATTTTCCAAAAGTTGCTGGGATCCAATGAAAACCTAATGTTTTAGACTTTCACTTTTTATTTTATTTCTTTCGGTAAAAGAACTTTGATTCTGAGATGTGAACTACAATCACAGACAAAGATGTCAGCAGATGGAGAGTTTTCAGACAGGTATTCTGTTTTAAAATCCAGTCAAAGGCAAATTTAGGGTATAATACATGGTTGCATTAGGACATAGTGGCCAATGTGGCCTGCACCTATACGGCAGATCATTACATCTGTGCTTTAAATACTGAGTGCAGGAATTTTAGACAGAAACACATGATGTATATATATATATAGCTATTGTTAAACTGTGTTGTATAACTGACAAAGTTGTGCATGGAAGAAATGGGCTGAAGGAATAAAATTTTTTGTTCAATGCCGGCAGTTTAGAAATCTGTAGTATTATGTGTATTTACATAGTGGGTGCTTATTTTAGACCCCTGCAATGCCAGCAAATATATTTTAGTATTATATAAATATACACATTTAAATGACTAAGTGGTGAGAAATTCTAGTAATGAAAATAATGACTGTCATTTTAACATATTAAATATACACATTTAAATATTTAAATGGTGAAAAATTCTGAAATGAAAATTAGACTAACATTTTAGCATATTAAATAAACATACATATTTAAATGCATAAGTAGTAAGAAACTCTTAGACTGCCATACTAACATATGAAATAAGTATGCACATTTAAATGACTATATAGTGAGAATTTCTAAAATAAAAATGTAAACTAAAATAAAGTCACCTGAACAAGATTTACAACATTAGGAGGCAAACCAGCTTCAGTAAGTATTTCTGCCAATAAAACTGATGTCGTTGGAGTGAACTCAGACGGCTTATATACAACAGTATTTCCACACGCCAATGCAGGAGCTACTTTCCAAGACATCACTTGAAATGGATAGTTCCATGCTCCAATTCCGGCAACAACTCCCAAAGGCTCCCGCTGTATCATGGCAAAACTACCATCAGATAATGAATGGTGATGGCCTAAAGATAACATGCAAATATGCACTGTAAATAATATACAAAAGAATCATATGATATGAAAATCAGAATGAGAACAAGCTGGTTATAAACAGCAAAAGTAAAAAAAATTGTAAGGCTTATCAAGCTTCATTTTAGACTTCTATTTTTTCATGAATCTTTGTAAGAAAATGAAGTTAAAATTTGCATTAAGCAGTATTACAATTTTAGCAAGAATTGTTTATTGGAATTGGCAATGGGATCAGGGCTCTTTTCAAGTAAACTATACAATATACTCTGTTTCTTTTAAATTGACGGCTCAAAGTCACAGAAGTCCCTTCTCCCCTTTCCGATGTTATCAAAAATCAGGAGGCAGATTCCATTTTCCACAACAGTTTAGCACAATTGCTCGAGACGGACTTTTTTAAAGGGGACTTTCTTTTCTAGCCTCAAATGGAGTGGAGAAAGAAAGTTTACATACTGGTTTGAGGCTAATGCTGTGATGGTTATGAAAAAGGAAAATATGACCTTGAACTACCAATATAAAAGAAATAAACAATAGCAATTAACGTTTAGTTCAAGTGCTGTGGTATATTGTTAATTGAGAAAGTCAAACAAATTCTGAGTATTAGATAACTGCTCAAAAACAGCTGCAATAATAACACAATAAATAAAAACTTTTAAATACAGCATACATACAAAAAAAAAAACTGGTCTATTAGTTTCAAAGGTAAATAACAGCCTTCTTTATCAGGACCAACAAGAGTCAGTTCTAAAGAAGAAGGCTGTTATTTGCTTTTGAAACTAGCAGACCAGATTTTTGTATGTACTCATATGTTGTATTTTTGAAGTTTTTATTTATTGCAAGATTTTGAGTTGTTAACATTTCAAGTGCTATAAATACATAATTAGATTTTAATACATTGTACCGAGTTTTATGAGTGTGTGCTTCAAGTTATTCTTCAACTGGACTGACAATTTTATAAATATTTAGAAAAACAATATAAATATGTGGACTGTGAGAGGCTCCATCAAACTTTCTCATTTATATATCCATACTGTTTATATATCCTTATATAATAATTAGAATTTGAATTAAAAATAACATTTTTTATGAGATTTTATGCACATTAGGAAAATTTTATAAAAATTCATTAAAAATTTATGTTTTCAAGTTTGGCAACACGTCATATAAGTTGGTGGCTTTTTATTTTAAACTTTATTTTAGACACATTTTACGTGTATGGAATTTTTAACAAACTCCATTAATTATATTTAAATATCAAATCAACTATAGTATGTACCATTGCACAAAAAGGGCTCTCAACATTACAATAGTAATAACATTATTTTTATGATTATTATTTTTTTAACTTATTTTCTTCAAATTGGCAATATGTATATGAAATAGATGAATTATATGCATTTTAGTTAATTTGTATTAATTCAACTATGTTAATAATCTTATCAAACATAACAAAATTCAAACTCTTGTTATTGTTTCCTCAATCAGAATGTTACCAAAAGCATAAGTTTTGAATCACATCTGTTTCTTTCAATGATAAATACAAAATATTCAATCCAGTTTTATGCATTATCAATATATTATCTTTGTACTCTCTATTAGTGTACATCTAGATCTCCACTAACATCAGATAAATGCAAAAATACAAATCACATATTAAATTAAAGGACTTGTCCTGTAAATTTGTATTGCATATTTATTTTTAAATTAAACCAAGGCCTGTTTATCTAATAAGTTTTTATTTTCTGTGAACTTTTACATTTTTTTTCTTTGGTGGTAACAATAATTATTTTTGCAATATATAAAAGCTAACTTTTACATTATTTTTAAAAACTTAATTGTAGGCAATTACTAATTGCTTAAATGATAAAATTATAAAAGAAAGTTGTTTTATAGATACATGGTTTAAATAGATCAGGCTGTTGTCACATCAATGACATTGAGCCATTAATCTTACATAATAAAAGAGAATGTCTGTGTGTGCGTTCTGTAGTGGGAAATCTAAGCGTCGTATAGCTATGAAATTTGATACACAGGTAATTAAGAATGGGAGAGGGTGCACAGTGCTCAGAGTTGGGCAGTATCAAAAATATATGTATCTGAAATACAGTTTCAAAATACATTTGTAATTTGTATTTTGTATTTTAAACTGAAAAAGTAAAGTATTTTGGTAATGTATCGAAAATACATTTTCAGAGTATTTTGTATTTTCAAAATACTTAAAATACATTTCTTCAGATTTCCAACTATTGTGTTTAAACCGCAGATGAACAATTTGCAAAAGAAAAAATGGCTAATATGTATTTTGCCTACTCATTGAATTCATTTGTAAGAGTTAATCTAAATATCTTTTTTCAACCTGGCGCTGATAAATATGTTAATGAGTTGGTGTTTATAATCTGTGGACTGTAGTAGTCTTTGAAAAATATAGTTTCTGTTATAAACTTTATGTTCATATTGGATTTATATAATGGTGTTTGGTTGATGTCTCCTTTCTGTCTATGTATTGAAAGAAAAGGGGCAAGAAGAAAGCTTAAAGTTGCATTCTTTGTGAAAACAGTAACATAGGCAATTCTAGTTTCGTTGCGCATTATTATAATTTAAGTAAATTAAGAAGATGCAATGCAATTAGTTATTGCAAACATATGAGAAAAGATGGCAGATACTGCTGCTCGTTATGCAAATGTACTTAGATAATTAATGGATTATGATGTATATGGTGTACAGCATTAGATGGGAAATGTGTTAAAGTGATATCAATTGATAATAATGAAAAAGTAAGGTGGAATGCCAATTATGGAAACCAAATATGTCGTTATAAATGGGACTTTTGAAGCCACAAAAAATTTTAAAATGCATCTAAAGGTAAGATTTTAGTTTTATGCAGTAGTACTTTGATTTCACAAGTATTTATGCTAGTTCCTTGGCATTCATTTAATCGAGGTTACGCTATATTATGAATTATATTAGTGGCAAAAATTTACCATACTATATTTTTTCAGAAAAATATTTTCTTGAAACATATATTTCCTGAGATCTGTTATAGATTGAAGTTAGCATTATATTTCTGAGAGATTGCAGGTTCACT
This sequence comes from Amaurobius ferox, assembly GCA_951213105.1. Taxonomy (NCBI): domain Eukaryota; kingdom Metazoa; phylum Arthropoda; class Arachnida; order Araneae; family Amaurobiidae; genus Amaurobius; species Amaurobius ferox. The sequence goes on along the minus strand of OX578135.1, from coordinate 26,006,862 downwards.
ATGGATTTCTACTTCAGGTTCTTTCTCATTTCCGGTTTAAAAATTCTCACTTTACTTACATTTATATCTCAAAATTAACTATAGATAGAGCTTAAATGATAACTAATGATATGGATTCCGCATCCGATTTTAGAGGAAGTAGGGTGGTTCACTAAGAACTTTTAATTCTGGTCTCTTTTCCCCTTCTGGTTTAAAAAATTTCCTTAAAACATCTATTTCTCAGAATTGGCTGTAGATAGAGATAGACTGATATGGATTCAGCATAAAATTCTGGAGCAGATTGGGGGGTTAAATAAGGATTTCCACCTACAGTCCTTTTTCCATTTCTGGCTGAAAAAAAAATTCTTAACAAAAATTAAAACTTATTTTTAAAAATTGGCTATAGATAGAACTTAGATGATAACTTATATGGATTCAGAGGTGAATTTTAGAAATAATAACAGGATTCACTAAGGCAGTGTTTTTCAAACTTTTCTGGTAGCGGAACCCTTTTGAAATTTAATTTTAAGGCAGAACCCCAAAATGAGAAGTTCTTTGTGGTCTACATTATGCATTTAAATGTTACTCGTTTTTTTATTTTTAAGAAAATTTCGACGAAATTATCACATTGCGGAATCCCTAGAATACGGTCGTGGAAGCTCAAGGATTCCGTGAAACACACTTGAAAAACATTGTACTAAGGGTTTTCATTTAAGAGTTTTGGAGATGTTAACTCTGGTTTTTCTGAAAATTTAAATGATTGTACGAAATATGTATGCAAATGAGAATTGAAATGCTTTATAGTTCTGTCAAAAATGAAGTGTATAAATCATTTGCCACCATATGAAAGTTTCTTCATAAATTTCTTGTTTTTACTTTGGTACATGGTAATGTATAGGGAAAGTATTGGAATCATGTCGAAAATTGCAACTCGAGTTTTCAACAGATCTACACATTTTGAGATCTCTAGAATACGAAAAACACTCTTTTAGCATGACGTCTATGTATGTATGTGTGTGTGTGTGTGTGTGTGTGTGCGTATGTATGTCTGTGCAATGTATGTATCCACTTTAACTCAGAAACTAATTGACCGAATTTCATAAAATTTTATACATAAGTCATTTGTGGGTAACCTGATAAGATTTTAGTATGGATAAGAACCTGCCTTTTTTTGCGAAATTGCCAGCAAAAAATTATTGTATCCATTTTAGCTAAAAAACTAATAGACCAAATTTCACAAAATTTAGTAAATAAATCACTTGTGGATTATCCTGCTGCTGACTGGACTTTGGTAATACAGTCAAACCTGTCTATCTCGAACCTTGTTTATCTCGAAAACCTCTATATCTCGAAATTTACTTATTTCCCTGCCTTTTCAGCCAAAATTCAATGTATTTTCCATGTTTATCTCGAAAAATTTTCTCCCAAAACCTCCATATCTCAAATTACGACATGAAGAGTTAATTATACAAATTCGAAGCTCAGCGGTCATATTTCGGCATTGGAAGTTGCCGTTAAGAAATATTCCTCACATAGCAACAGTCACAACGTCATGTGTAGATGGTAGGAAGGTAGATTGAAGAGAGATGCAAGTCGCAAATTTCTCGGGAATCCTCAAAGGGACCAGAACTCCCTTTGGTCCTTTGAATAGGGATTGGGAACTTTGAACAATGGGGGTTAGAGGGGGACTAATAAACTGATAAGCAACTGGTCAATTTTGCTCTTTTGTTTGTGGAGTTAGTAACGTCGTTTGTGATTGCAACGTTAAGTGAAGCAAATGACCTGAGTGAAAAGGAAGTTAAATCTTCTTTCGATGGAAGTAAAAATGAAAATTTTAAAATTTTGGCCAGAAATCCTCTACTTAAAAAGAATGAAGATGCATTAAAGTTTGGTATGCTACCGAGTACTCTTTCGACGATAATAAAGAATAGAGATTTGCTAGACAGAAACTTTAAAAACAATAAGAAAGTGAAAAAAAAAATCAAAAATGTACTTTACCGAATGTTGACGGGTGTGTGAGAAAATATTTTGTACAATGTCATGACCAAGGGGTTCCTATCAGCAGAATGATACTGCAGAGGAAAGCTGAAGATTTTGCAGAAGAACTTGGCCATAGCAGCGAATTTAAAGCCAGTGACGGGTGGCTTAAGAGCTTCAAAAGGAGACACGGCATCGTTTTCAGAAAACTATGCAATGAAAGTGAGTCTGTATCTCAAAGTGTTTGCTTGCGAAGATTGGATCAAGGAGCTCCCTTCCCTGCTGGAAGGCTATGAACCAATTCATGTCTTCAATGCCATTGAAACAGGGCTATTTTTTCACTATTTACCCAGCAAAATAACGACATTCAAGGGAGAAGAGTGCAGAGGTGGTAAACAAAGTAAAGTATGTTGTTGTTGTTGAGACCCAGACCGTCCAACCTACCAGAAAGGTGTATGGTAGCAGTTTGGACGGCCGGGAAGTGCCACCCAATTTAGACCGGTACCCAGTGGGGGAGGCATCCACAGAGACCGTATCCTCCTTCCCCTACCACCAACCTCTCGGAAGGACTTGCGGATCCACACGTTTAACGTGATCGTACTCCACATGAACACGGCGGCAGTTGTGACAGCGTTTGCAAATCCAGCGCGCAAACCACAGGGCTACCACACCCGAAATGTGCCAACAGCACTCGGTGTTCCCAGGTGGTCCCCTCCCCAAGTACTAACCGCGCCCGATGCTGCTTTTTGTGTAACTATACTTTTAGCAGCTAATCAAGATGGAAGTGAAAAACTCCCACCACTGATAATCGGTCGTTCTGCAAAGCCAAGATATTTCTCGAAAGTGAAATTGTTTCCTTTTTCATAGAATGCAAATAAGAAAGCATGGATGATCAGCGAAATCTTTAGTGACTGGTTGAAAGAAATCGACAAATCTATAGGTTTAAAAAAAAGAAAAATTCTTCTTTTCATCGATAACTGCAATGCTCAATCCAACTTCCTTACTCTAAGAAACATCACTATAAAGTTTTTGCCTCCTAACACTACATCCAAGCTGCAACCCCTCGATCAAAGGATCATTCGAAGTTTCAAAGTGGGATACAAACGAGAACTGGTTCGAAAACTTCTAGACACCATCGACTAAGGCAATACCCTTCCCAATATCAATGTTTTGGATGCAATGAGGATGACAGACTATGCTTGGAGAAATGTTACTGAGAAGATGATCAGGAATTGTTTCCTAAAAGCCGGATATAAACAAAGGAACAATGAGGAAGAGCAAGAACAACAAACGAGCATTGACACGATGTATGAGTAGAAGTCAATGAAGTGAATTCGGAAGAATGGATGATCACCGAGAATAGACTTAATCTAGACATCTTATTCGAAATCTTTTTAGGCATGCACGATTCCCTGACAACATGTGGAATATTGACAGATACGGAGATCATAGACGACGTGAGAGGAGTTTCTAATGACGACGGTCATGAAATAGTGGATACAGATTCAACTAAAGTTACCATAAAAGAAGCGGAAAAGTTGAGAACTTTCCTTGAATCCTAGGAGGATATTAGTTAGAATGGATTCACAGCAATTGCTAACCTTAAAAAAATTGTCGAGCCTAAGAAAATTAGGCATCAGGAATTATTGTGCGATTATTTTTATTAAGGCATGTAATAAATGAGTTATTTTAACTCTCTATTTTTTGAAACCTCTTTATCTCGAATTTTTTTTTTATTCCCACGAGATTCGAGATAGACAGGTTTGACTGTATTTGGGATAAAAAAAACATCCTTTTTTGTGAAATGGCCTGTAAAAATCCTCAAAAGCAATAATAAAGGATTACGTATGCTGAAATATATCAATTAAATGCTTCTTTTGTGCATAATTTTTGGCAATGAAAAGAATAAGGCTAACCCTATTACTCCAGGACTAGTCATTCTTGAGATATTTTAGCGTTTTTGTATTTTTGTTAGGCCGGTTTTGAAAATACATCTAGTTACTAAATGGAAATGAAATTTGATATAAAATTGCGAATTCAGTGTAATTTCAAATAATTATGATTGTTATTTTGTGCAATTAAACTCTTCATAAAGAAATAAAGAGAAAATGAATTTGAGTTTGTAGGGAAAGTCATGTGTTGCCCACATCAAGTTTTTTATTATATCATCTTTGTTATATAAAATGTGTTCTTCTCATAGTTTCATTTATTTTAATTCATTGATTGAGATTTAAAATTTCAAAGAGTTTAACCTTCTTTTATAAGTTTAGTCATACTTTTACAATACATTCTAATCTTTTTTAAATGCCATTAATATATAACAAATTAATATTTAACAAATATGAGGTTTGTTTATTTCCAATAAAACATATAGACAAATTTTGCTTTGAATATAAAATTCAATTCAGTCCAGTACACAGTAATGCTTAATTTTTAAAATGTATTTTGCATTTTGAATGTATTTTGTATTTGGAATTTTTTAAATATGAAAAGTATTTTGTATTTTATGCCCTAAAACCCATGTATTTTGTATCGAAAATACATTTTGCTCAACTCTGAGTGTTGTTACTTTAAAATTCAAATTCGTTTTTTAGTTATTTTATGTCTTAACACTTTCGCACAGATGGGTTTCCTAACGACCAAAAATATTATCACAGAATTTCCATCTTCACACCATTGGGAAGAACGAAGAACGCTCTTTACAACAGTGTTTGAACTGCATCAGTAAGACAATTCCTTCCTATGTTTTTGTTTTAAATACATCGTGATTTGCCTTTTTTTGGTTATCTGACTGATATATAATCCAAAAAATTAAGATTAGCACAATTCTATAGTTTTGCAGAAAATTCTGTACATGTTTCCAGATTCCAACAAAAAAAATTTTCTCGATGTCATAAGTAATTTACATTTTGGTGATTCAGTGAGAGAAACTATTAAGATTTTCGATGTACCATGTATTCTACCTTAGACCATCAAAGTGATATTTTTTTCACTTTCGTTTCTATGGCTGTGCATGCACTTATTTATTTTTTGTTTAGTCGCATAGACATTCACAGAGACATTTTAAAGGTAAGGGGATACGTTGATATCATGCACATTACTTTTTTCTTTCCGTGTTTTCTTGAGAGGTCTAAATGGGATTCAGTGCTCGTATTAATTATTAGTGGGTTCTTATTTAGGATCCGGGCAACGATGGGCAATTCATTCTAGCACAAAGATAAAATAATATTTAAAGTAAAGTAGCACCATCTTGATACCTAAAAGGGACAGACTTGTTTCTCAACAGTGGCTGGGTAATGACTGATCCTGTTATTATCACATGTATGTATTTATACTGCATGTCAAATTTGATGATTTCTTTGCTAGTCTTTATAAATTTAAAATTGTATGATGCCATTGGATTTGGTTTTGAGCTATTGTGTCTACATTTCTCGGATACACATATATAATTGGATATCATTCCAAATATGTTGGAATGTGTTCATACAGCCTGAAAATTCATGTTTCCACTAAAATATTGAACCAAACAATTTTCAGGAAAACAATATTCTACAAGAAAGTAAAATAAAAGGTTAAGTAAAACCCACTACAAAATCTTCTAAAATCACCAAAAAAGAATAAATTTATATGTGTATGGAACATTGCTCGAAATGAAAAATATGTGCACATGTAGTACACACAAGTGGATATAAAATTGTTGATCACTGAATTTTAAAATTGGAAAAGATTCTTTAAGCAAAAAAAATGTGAATAAAATGACAAATCTGGGGTTGACTTTTAAGTTTAAATAGTGAAAACAAATTTGAAATATATTTTTATAAATCTACAATTATCTACATGGGGAAAAGTAAAGAAGGAGAAAGCAAGACAAATATGTTTAAGAAAACATTAAGAATCAGGGAATAAATTTACAGTTCTACAGCAAAGTCATAAACAAAATGGAATGCAATTACAGAAAATCATTAAGATTTTATATATATATAAAAAAATGGAATGAATTCACAAACTTGCACAGATTTGCTAAAAACACAAAGTATCATTGTATTAACAATTATTCTCTAAGAACAAAGCACTATTGGATTAAGTACATTCTGAAGAATTACTGTATAAAATTTATAGGTAAGAACACTTGCACAGAAATTTCCTCTCCAACTTAGTCTAGTATAACTAAATGGCATTTTTATATCATGAGACATAAGAATATCTAAATGTATTCTATAGAAAATAATAAATTATATAGAATAAGCAATTCAAAAAATTCCCCAAATAACATATCTGAAATACCATGAATTGTTTGAGCCACACCACCATAATATTCAAATACATCAGCACAGCCAGCAATATCAACTCTAGCCTCGCTAATAGGCTTTCCTGTATCTGCAACTTCTGCTTGAGCGATTTCTTCAATTTTTTCCTAAAGAGAAAAAGTTGAATAAAATTAGTGTTAAAAATTATAAAATGTACAACAAGGTCAAAGGCTAATGCACTCAAATAAAATAATCAAAGGTGAAATGTTTTGGCACATAACTTAAAAGTTCCCATTAAAGTTTTAGCATTTTCATGAGCACAATTTTTTGTTTACAAAAAACTGTTATTAAAAAACTATTATGTTTCAAAAAGTTATGAAATTACTTGCCTTTGCAATTTCATTATTTTTAGAATTTTAAAAATAAATTATAAAAACTTCTCAGTTCTCAAACAAATAATATATATTTCAATATATATATAAATTTAGAGGTTAGAAGAAATAGTTATAACTCTCAGAAATTCTAATTGAATATGGCATAAATTATGCTCATATGAAAGACATAAGGTAGATATAATAAATAAATAATAGAATAAATAAGGTAGATATAATAAATAAATAATAGAATAAATAAGGTAGATATATATTGCAGTATTTGATAAGAATACAATCTGCTCTACATATTTTGTAATAAAGTTCATTTTTAAATAATATTAAATGTACTTTGACTTTATAAAAATGCAAATTTATCATTTCTGCCACTGTTCCCCAGTGATGAGTTGAGATTTCATCTCCTGATTACATCAGTAAAAAACTTAATAGAAATAAATGGGTGAAGTTTAAGAAATTATGATTTTAATTTGCAAAAAATGTTTTATAAAAATTTTAATGATATTATTTTGAAAAATTGCTGATACATGTTTGTCCCTCGCGAATCGGTGACATTATGATGGTGTACAAAAAAATCATTTTCATCCACTAGTTAATTAAAGCAGTAATTTTAAGTCAGTTGAAGAACATTATTCAAAGTTTTGTTCCACACATGTTAGAAGTTTAGGAGCTTTTCTATTAATAGGCAAGTGAAAACTGCAATTTTATTACTCAATTTTGATGAGTATATTTATTACCTGTCATTCCTGACATGCATTTAATTATTAATATGAATGAAAATTTTAAAATACTGTTTCTCCTGTTGGTGCACAAAAATGAGTTATGAATATACATACTTTGTTCCCCAATGTTAGTTCCTATTTCTGTGTGGAACAAAAACAAACTCATATGTCATTCCTGTCTCGGCATTTGACACAAGAACATAATGAATATTCATAAAATTTTATTATTCAGAAACTCTGACATCCAGAAGAAATCGGAAAAAACATTTTCAAGAACTTATTCTAAGTAGAAGTTTCTAACAACTATAAAATTTAAAAAATATGTATTTCAGAACCAGAAAATTTACAGTTATCATATATTCAGACATACAGAATTTAAGATAAGGGGGGGGGGGAGTGCTATGTGCTTTTGTGAGGTCATACAGTAAAAGTACACATAGCAAACATAGAACATACGCAGTATGTGATTAAGTTTCAACAATGCACAGTAAAAAGCATAGTTGCAGATGCCTAAAACTGGTTTGTCTCACAGTTAATGTTTATACTATCTTTGCTGCAGTCATGCCCTTGTTTGATAAAGTAATGTCATAGAAAATTCTGGTCATACAACATGTTTATTTTAGAGTTCATTTTCGAAAATAGCACAAGTGCAATTCTTTGTCAATAGTGCAAGACACTCTTCACAATATGTGATATCATAGTACACATCACAAAATTTTGAGAAGTATAAATGACGCATTGTACGTTGTACAGTACAGTGCTTAATCACAATGAGTGGTGCACTTTACACTAAAACAGCCACAAGGTTTTTAAAAAAAGTAAAATAAAATAGTTAACAGTAAGGATTATACTATAAATCCTATTACTTTACCTTCAGTAACCGAGCCCATACAGTGTGCCAAGGAAAATCATGGACCAGGCAAATAACTTGTAAAGTATATCTCATATTTTATCTATCATATCTCATATTATTCTATTCTTTATCTTTCTTTTTTTTTTTTTGAGTTATCTCATATTTTTTTTTATGCAGGTGGATAAGAAACCCCAATGGCACTAAAGGATGAGACAACTTTCAGGGGCTAACATTTTTTAAAGGGGTATGGGAGGGCGCTTTACTTCATGTTACAGATAAGGAAAAGCTCATTTACAAAGTTGGAGATCACTGCAAAATTAGTACAAAGTATCTTTGTCCCTATCCACGCACCTGCAAGAAACGAAAAGGAAGTGTGAAAAGAAATGTATACAATAAAATCCCTCCAGCCCAAAATCGAACATTTAGACTATGTAGTAGAATAAAATTGATTTTATTACACACAAAATGCAAATATGTTCACCTTTAGCAATGATTCATACCTGCACAAATGTAATAAGATGTCTTCACATTTTTTCCAATGTTACATTTTAAGTATAATAATTACATGTAATTATGTTTAATATTACACTTTTATGTGTAGATTAATAAAATTGTCTCTTTTTTAAAAAATAACTTTCTAAATTAACTGCTTTAAAAAACAGTTATTTAGAAAGTTATTTTTAATCTTTTGCAGGGACAAAGATGATTTGTACTAATTTTGCAAGTTCTAATCTACAACACTAATCTTTAATTTGTACACTAATCAACACTAATCTTAATTTGTACTAATCTATAACATTGTAATTCACTTTTTTCTTATCTCTAACAAGAAGTGAGATAGCTCCCATATCCCTATAAAGAAGGGGATTATCTTCTCAAAATTTGCTTCATGATGTAGTGCGTTAGGGTTTCCTATACATCTGCATAAAAAGTATACGATTACTCTTAATGCTTCTCAAGTTAATTGCTTGATTCATGATTTGCTCTGACATCCTGTATACAGAGACCATAAAGAATGAGGGGAAAATGACTGTAAATAAAATACATAGAAAAACAGGATTTTATATGAAAGTAAAGGAATACATTATATAGATTTTGGAAAACATTTCATCCATAAAATGTAGAAAAATAATATGGAGTATCTATATATAAAATGTGAAACACTGCAGATAATTTTTCCTATTAATTTTTTTAACTTCTTATTTATCTAAATTATTCTATTTTAAATTTTATTCATATTGCACATAGAGAGGAAAAAAGACACAACTAAGGGAGAGCAGAGAAACTAAATCAAATGGAACTAACTTCTACTGTAAAAAGGGATTTTATATTCACAATATTATTAGGTATTTAGTTTGAAATACAAATGGGTAACTTTTTACTAATAAAAACATACTATACACACACCACAGTGTTAAACCAAAATTGCGGAATCTTAAGTTGCCACTTTTCTTTATGATATATGTGTGATATGTTTCATAGCTAAATCAAAGAAATGTGAGCATAAATGCATATATGTAGATATAATCCAAATTATTATTATCTGATTTTCAAGATATATAGCAAATGTCAATTTAACCTCTTTATTGTTGTGCATACAATCTTCATAATTTTATTTTATAACATTTAAAACCAATTAAGTCCAAATAGTTATTTCAGCATAAATAATAAATAATTTAAGTCAAAATACATTAAATAATTGCACTATTTCTTAAAATGCTGGCAACAAATATTTTATGAATGCTTTAAAAACTGGATAATTACTCTTATTTTGAAAGCTGTCGCAGTTAAAATTTTGCCTCGCTCATGATGAGGCTCTTTTGACCACATGTTAAATGCATGCTGTGCTGTATTTATAGCATTATCTACATCTTCTGAGCCAGAACAGCTGACATTAAACAGCAAAGAACCTGAAATAAAAAATGTAATTCATCCTTGAACAATAATTAAAAATAAGATAAATTTCTTTAAAATATTTTATTGTAACTGTTTACAAATTTTAGAACATACAAGTACTATTATAATACATGACAGCTAGTGAATGTTGAAACAAAAATATATATCAAAACTATAATTAATTTTTTATTAGTTCACTTTTAGCATAAATGCTTAATTAGTAGAAAAAGAGATAATTTCTAAAACTAATATTTATATTAATTTATATGTTTCAGATTAGTTCGATGTTTTTTATTTTATCAACAGATTTATATAATTAAATCAAAGGAAAAAAAAGTCAAATTTGACCAGGTTGCCAAATATCTTTCACAGAAGATTTTGTATTTGAAATCATGCAATATGTATCATACGTGCTAGGAAAACCATGAAAACTGAAACTGCCAACATTCCAACCAAAAGAACAAAATATTTTTTCAATTTACTATGATTTCACAGTTTCTTTCATTCAGTCATTGTGATCTGTAGTTGGGCTTTTATTGTAATAGTATGAATGAGTATTATGTGAAACATGATTTACACAACTTTAATGTTCAAGAAAAAGAGTTTATTCAACAAAATGTCTTCAAATTACACCGATAGCAATAAATGATACTTGCAGTATCTCACAGAAACCAGTAGCTACTATTTTAAAATCCATTTGTTTATCGAATGCTGGATAACAAACATACAGTTATCCACACAACAGATATAAATACCCTTCCAAAACCAGAAAATAATTAATGGTCTGTGCCCTCTCCATAATGATTATCTGGGCAATAGATAAAGAACCAAAAACATATCTTTCCAAAACCATTTCATTCTGTGTTCTTTTTCAATATGTTATTCAGACAATAGATAAAAACCTACCCTTTCTGCCCCGGTAAACCAGACCCATTTTCTTAGAAACTGTCCTTACACATGAAAAAGATATGCCAAAAACTTCCTTCTTTTTTCAAATCTACTAAAGTTAATAGAGTGATTCTCTAAGGCTAGATAACATGACTTTCAGATGGTATAAAAGCAGAATAAATATAGCTCCCTCATAAAAATTTTAAATCATTTGGCAGTTTGAAAATTCCAACAAGAATACATTGTTTTCAAATTTCATATTATATAACAAAATACAAACTGCAAAATATTATTTGTATTTTGTTTCATACGAAACATGGAAACTAAGAAAATGGGACTAAGAAAAACTTGAGCAATGTACATAAAATAATAATGCAAATAAAATAATAATGCAGTATATAGTTGATTTGAGAATACACTGGATCCCTTTCATCAGTGTAAGAAAATCAATAAACTTGAAGCCAAAAAGACGAAATGAGCCCAAACAATCAGAAAGTGTAATGAAAAACAGTCCAGTCAATCCAAAATGATAAGTAATATAAAAAATTAGCATGCACCAAAAATTCAACAGAAATATGACAACAAAACAAGTCCAGTCCGAACAAGAATAAATGAGTCCGAACAAGATTAAAAGTAAGCCAAAATGACACCCAAGAGTCCCAAAGGCTAAGAATAAGAACAAAAATAAAGAAAATGGAAAATATTACAGGGCATTCTGCCATACCGAACAGTATATTGAGTATTGGACAAGTCATTAACTAAATTACTGGAATTTTTTTTGGATATGGAAGATTTAAAAAAGCCAAAATTATAGATTGACATGCATCATAGATCAACGGTCATCTTGTTAGGACTATTTATTCTTGTTTGGGGTTCGGACTTTGACTTATCTTGTTAGGATATTCATATTTCTGTTGTGTTTTGGGTGCATGTCAATCTAGTATGTTACTTCTCATTTTAGATTGCTTGGATTGTTTTTCATTTTGCTTTCTAATTGGCTCTCTCAGGTGGACGCTTCATACAGGTGGGTATATACATCCCTCTATTTCTTCTAATTTTGTCTTTTCAACTTTGGGTTTGTTGGTTCTCTTGCACTGATGAAGGAGATCCAGTGTATCCTCGAGACAACTGTATGCTGCATTATTATTTTATTTGTGTTGCAATACATTGCTTAAGTTTTCCTTATCTTTTGCAAGTCTATTTTATTTATGAGACACTCTTCCCTGCCTTTGCTGGAATGACTGCTCAGCTTCATTTGTCTTGTAAAACTGTTTTTTGCCTTTGAAATTGGTTAATTTATTCTTATATGCTGTGCTATCAATGAAGTATTTACTTTACAGTTATTCTTATATCAGTTTGAATGATTTCATTTAAATTAAAAGTACACGAATTTCAACAATTTATTTACCTGTAGCAGGATTATGTTTCTGTATTGTTTTTAAAGAGTGAGTAGGAGAGACTCTTTTTCCACCTAAAAAATTCAGTGACTCCATATGCATATGTCGTACGGAAAAATTCCACAAAATTCTTTGGTTTCTTGCAAGTGATGAAAGCATACTCAATCAAAAACTATAATCTGAAACAGAAATAAGGCATAAATAGATTTTATTATATTTTAAATTTCATTCGTTGACTTATTATATTATCATATTAAACTGAAGTTTACAATGAAAACAAATAACAATTACTTTGTAGTTTAGAAAGATTATATATGGTGCCATGCTACTAGTCACATGCTTAAGGATTTTCTAACTTTTAATAAATCATAAAAAAGAAACTTCTGATAAAATAGTTTTCAATAAAAATTTGATTATACCATTAATTTAATTGTTTCTATATCATCACTCCAAAATTACACACACACACAAAATCAAGAAGCATAGCAATAAATTCAAAAGTTGTCACAAAAAAATGTTGTTATGCAGACCTGTTTATAGTGGAAGATGAATACCACTTAACTGAAAGGGCCCCGGCATCAGAAAAAGTCTAGGTACCCGATTTCTAGTTGTTTTTTTAGGGAAAGGAATATATGAAAAATTCACAAAGAGGAGAAAGTCAAACATGGTGGGAGTGGGGAATAATAAATGTTTGTAAGGGGCTCACAATTTGCATGCATGGCCCTGAGTCAGTAGTGGAAATCTGTAGTATAAAAAGAAAATAGCTCAATTTTTTTTAACAATATGTAGTGTCAATCAAGTTTTATTACTATTTCAATAATTCATTGTATTGCAATCATATGAATTAGAGCAGTACAGTCTTTTGCAAAGTGTTTTTTTCATTTAGTGCACCTAAATCCGTACGTCCCAAGATTTCTGCTCAGATATAGGCTAGCATATCAGTTTAGATAGCTTCAGTTATTATTATGCAAAGAGTAGCAATGTAATTAATTGGTGTACTGTACAACAATCCTTGACATACTCCCACAGAAAGAAAGTTAAAGGTGTGATATCAGAAGAGTGTAGAGACCAGGCATTTGGTCTGCAATAGCCTGTTCATTCCAGGAAATATTTTATTCTAAGCAATTTTAGCATAAATAACTTTCAGAGATAGTAGCAGAAAAGACTGCACTGTTTTATCTTATATGGTTGCATTGTAATGATTTATTGAAACAGTAATGGAACTTTATGGACACCCTGTACTTCATCTGCTTGATTTGGCACTTCCAGCATGCCCACTCATGTCATCTTAGAATTCAAAGACTTTTTAATATCATAAACAAGTTTCTTGAATACTTTTACAAATCCACAGATACTGCTCATTGTGTGTACTACACTCTTAAGCAGTAAGCACAGATTTACAACTTTTGAAGGGGAGAAACAAAATAAAATACAGTTTACAAATATCATAGTGAATAATGAGAAAAGAAATAATTTCAGCACCTAACAGTAAAAAATAAATTTTTTAAAAATTAAGAACCCAATTCAAGAATTAAGTATTATGTAATAAGTTTAAGAATTAAGAATTATGTAATTTATAACATTAAGGAGATTTAAAAGATTATAAGTTACCTTTTAACATGATTACACATTTAATATAACACAAGAATATCCCTTAGAAAGTCTACCACAAAAGGTATCCCTGAAGGACGCTATACCTACCTCTTGATTAATAAAAATATCTTTTTCCTCAATTTCTTTTAATAAAAATAAATTTCTCTTGTGGTTACTAAGGGGTTAAACAGAAGGTCATCGTGTGGTAGGCATATTTTACCGTGGTGAGCAAAAGAATTCTCCTACTCATGGCATTTAATATTGCCTAAAAATGCGACACCACAGAACACCCTTAAGCTTATTTAAAGAAAGATATAAGAAAATGCAGGGACACCATACACTGAAACAGGTGGATCATCTATTTCCTCCCTTAACATATATGTTTCTTGTTTCTATGGATATATGGCACTGGGAACATGGGGTATCCACTACTAGTGATTAGCCCATGTTTTCAATATGTGGAACATATTTTTCATATAATTATAGAAAAAATTTCATTTTCAATAGCATCTAAAAATATGAATGATATACATATTTACTAATATGGTCCGATTCATACAATAAGAAATATGTTGTCCCTTTGTGTGGGAATAAAAGATTACTTAATTTTGAAATGAAATGAGATTGATTTTTATAAATTTTCTTATTGGTCTTAGTTATTTCTTGATGACATCTTATATACAAAAGACAAATAAAAATACTAAACTGACACATTAAGAAGCTACTTGATTTATTTTAAGAATTAAACTGATTTAAAGCAAATGGGTATCTATTACAGTCGAACCTGGTTTAAACTGAATTTCAGGGGAAAGGAAGAATTTTATGTCTTGAAAAGGTTTCCTGTTTCATGCAGGTTATTTTAAGAAAGGCAAAGTTTAAGGTTTAGCTGAAAATGCAGATTACCTATACATTGCTTACCTATACATCAGACTTTAAAAATTCTGAAAAGTGTATTTACATACACCTGATTAATACTATATTATACCATAATAGCTAATTTAATTATTTTAAATATGTATATACGTACATTTTTGCATATACTGTGATCACAGGAATATATGTAAATAAAAATATAGTGTACCCTAATGTCCTGTAATGTTAGCACATCTTAAAACCTAGATGAACTGACATACCAGCAAAATATTACTGCTTACCATGAAATAATAAAAATAAAAACACTGTATTTCTTATTGATACAAACTTTTAGAATAATTCAACATGATTTCTTAGACATATCTCTTATTAATAGGCTTTGTTAAAAATCATGCCTTGATTAATATTTCTAGCATTTTAGAATTTCCTAGATTAACTGAAAATTCTTGAATTTTGAAACTGCTTTCAGAAAATCGTTATATGATTTAAAAGAAAATTCTGTGGAAAATGGTTTTCTTAGAAATAAATAGCTGAAATAATTTAATGATTTTTCCGTTCTATGTTCGTTACAACATTAACAAATTATTTTACATTGGCCGTTCCGGCCACTCAACCAGCTGTCATGCCCTAGGGTGAGTCGGGTGGCCTGGGTCTTCCACATTGGCAGCTCGTTTTCGTGTTATGCAAATTCCAATTTACACAGAGGAATTAACAAATTCCCAATATTTTTCAACGGGGCTACAAATATTTTCCGCTTATTACAGTATTCCGTTTCCTGCGGCAGGGTTCCGTTTCAAACAGGTTTGACTGTACTGTAGAAAAATAGACTGACACCCTAATCATCATGCACAGAACAATCTTAAAATAATAAATTAGTCAATAAAATTATAAGTAATAAACAAATATTTCATAATATAAGCATTTTCTAGAAAATATGAATTTTATAGGAACAAAAACCATTACAATATAAATAAGAGTATGGTTTTGACAGCATTCATTAACATTTCGAATTGAATTGAATTGAATGTGCACTCTTTCTAGAGTGCAAAAATGGGACTTGGCACTCCGCCTTCTGTCCCAAGGGGAAAGGAGATCTAAAATTAGACGACAAAAGGATAAAAGGATTAAAACCTATTAATCTTGGAAAAGAAAAACGAAAGTTCAAAGCACAACTCTTTTGAAAAATGTTTCATAAGTTCTATATAGGAACAACAAATATTATGCTGGGATAAAAACGATAAAAGATTCTTGCGTGCCTCACGATACGTCGGACAAACAAATAGAAAATGATCTATAGACTCTACACTCTTGCAAATCAGGCAGTTCGGGGTATCCACAATTTTCATTTTATGAAGGACGGGGTTCAAAAACAGAGTTTTAGCTCGAACATTCTGAATAATAACTTCATTCTTTCTATTAAGAAAACTTTTGCAAAACCACATTTTCCTAGGGTCAATATGAGGGAAGTTATTCTGATTCTTGTAATTGTACCATTCTTTGCTTCCAAATTCTTTTGCCTCGTTATCCATGCTTTTTTTTATATCTTCACCTGCTATGCCATGAATAGTGTTGTGGAGTTGTGCCTGTTTTGCAACAGTATCCGCCTGTTCATTGATGTGTATGCCTTTATGTCCGGGTGTCCAGACGAGAATGATATTTTTCCCTATAGCTTTTTCAACAAGAACTTTGTGAATTTGTAAAATAATGCAAGGGGAATCTTTTTTTATGTTTTTAAGGCCTTTAAGAGTGCTGAGGCTATCAGTACAAATTATGTAATTTTCTTCATTGCCAATCCACTCTTCCGCCGCTTTTAAGATGGCAAGTGCTTCGATTGTGAATATGGAGTTGTGATTTGACGTTGTATAGCTTCTATTAATTTGAAGACTAGGAACAACTATTCCAATAGAACTTCCATGTTCAGTTTTCGATCCATCTGTTCCTATGAAGATGTATGATTGATGGTTTTCAACAAAATTTTTGAAAAAGGCTTGAATTATTAGATCCGGGATGTTCTTACTTTGAAATGACAGTTCATTAGTTAAAATCTTGTAGTTGCTCTTTTCGGTTGGAGGGGTCCAAGTCAGGAGATTAGTTTTATACATCCCCAACTCATCAAAGATATTTTTCATTTTCCTAGTGATAGGTGCTTTCTCATATTTCCAATTTCTATAGATTATTGAAGGGGGATTCCAAATGATGTCATGTAGAGGAGACCAGCTTCCCAAGTAAACATTTTTTATAAAGAATTTTTTGGTAAGAGTTGCGTGTCTCTCTTGAAGCGGAATAGAATTCGTTTCTGCAAGGAGTATATTAATCGGCGTGCATTTAGGAAGACCCGTAGCTATTCTTAACATGTTGTTATAAATAGGATTAATTTTTTTGTACTGAGATTTGCTTGCTGCACTAAAGATCTGGCATCCATATTCAAGCTGGCTTCTGATGGTTGCATTTCCAATTTTAAGCAGATGAATGGTGTTTGCGCCCCACTTTTTTGAAGAGATATATTTAAAACCGTTTAAAGCTTTTGCACTCTTTTGTTTTAGATGATTAAAATGATCCTTCCAAGAAAGGTTTTTGTCGAAGATGATTCCCAACATTTTTATTTTGTTAACTTCTGGTATTAATGTGTTGTTTATTTTGATTTCACAAGGTATCTTCTTTTTTTTATTTGTAAAGTTAATGATTTGGCATTTCTCCGGATTTATTGAAAGTCTCCATTTTTTACACCAGTTATTGCAAATGTTGACTGCATATTGAAGGTTTCTTTTTGCTTCTTTTCTATCTTTGTGTTCACTGTATATTATGATATCGTCGGCATAAATTAGGCACGTTACTTCCTCAGGTATATGCTGGAATAGGTCGTTCATATAGAGCATGAACAGGAAAGGACTAATAATACAGCCTTGTGGGAGTCCTTGGTTACAAGGTACCGGGTTTGAAAGTGTATTCCTCCATTTTATTTGGTTAGTTCTTTGGTTGAGAAAGTTATGGATCCACAGGCCAGTTTGTCCTAGGATTCCCTTGCCTGCCGCCTTTTTCAGTAGTCCATCTATCCAAATAGAGTCGTATGCTGCCTTCAGGTCAATGGATACACAGAATATATGGTTTTTATTTTTCCTTGCTATGAGAATATCATGTTGTGTTCTTGCTAGAAGTGTAATGCAACTTTTATGAGGTAAAAATCCGTAGTTGTTTTTGTGGAAAAGCTTTTTTTTATAATAAGTATCATTGATAAGTCTTTGCAGAATCATTCTTTCTATTATTTTGGCAGTGGTAGGTGTAAGGGCAATCGGTCTGTATGCTTTGGTGTCCTTGGGGTCTTTGTGCGGCTTCAGAATAGGAATTATGATCGAATGGGTCCAGTCCGCTGGAATCCTGCCCGTGCTAAAACTGATGTTAGCAATATTCCAAAGTGAAATTAAAATTGCTTCCGGAAGGTTTTTTATTATTTTGATTGTTATTCCATCATGCCCAGGTGTCGAGTCTCTGATACATTTTATTGCTGATTTGAATTCTTCCCATGAAAATTTATTATTGAGGGGAGATTGCACAGTGTCTACAAAACTTATAGGTAAATTCGGGTGGTTTTGGTTTTTATTATATTGTTGACTGAAAAAATTTGCTTGATCTTTTGCAGAGGTTATCGTTATATTGTTTTTGCTGATATGGTTAATACTATGGTATGAAGAGCCGACGCACGTTTTTAGCTGCCTGATTATCTTGTAAATGTTGTTATTCTCAGCTGTCTTTTTGCAAGTTCTTGCCCAGTGATTTCTTTTAAGTATTTTTAAGAGATTTTTCAGTTTGTTTTTATATTTTTTATATTCTTCCCAGTCTTCGCAATTTGTGTGTTTTTTTGCCTTATTGAGGTGTTTTCTCATTTTGGCGCGAAGGAAGTTGCATTTTATGTTCCACCAAGGGACTCTCGGAACCGGAATTTCCTGAACCGATTTGCTGGAGCTTATTGCATTTTTTACGATCTTGCAGAAATTTTCTGGTTCTTTAAGTTCTTCCTCACATTTCGTGGTTTCTTCATGGAAGATTTGCCAATTAAAGTTAACTCTGCAATATGTTTCTGTTCCAAGGGCTTGATTAAAAATAATTTTGATCGGGAAGTGGTCACTGCCTAAATTGTCTGGGAGTACATTCCATACGATGTCCGAAGCAAGATCGGGAGAGCAAAGAGTCAGGTCGAGGGCCGATAAGGAGCCATTCCCATCAATCCGAGTTCCCGTTCTGTGGTTTAAGAGAAATAATTGATGATTTTGCATCCAGTTAAAAAGTTTTTCTCCACTGTTATTTGTCGAAAATCCCCAGTTCCTGTGTGACGCATTGAAATCGCCTGCAATTAAGTAGTTTGTGTTGTTCTTTATCATGATCTCATTTAGCATGTTGTTATTCCTAATACCTCTTCTACAGTAAACGTTTAAAATGTTAAATTTATGGTTCTGCTTGTGAATTTCCATTTCTTGAAGTTCGATGTCAGGTAGCATCTTCTGATTGATAACCTTCGCACTCATGTTCTTTTTTATTGCTATGAGAAGACCACCTCCTCTACTGTGATCCGGCCGATCAAATCTAAAAATTTTTTTATCTTTAAGAGAAAACGGGTGGTGAGATTTTAGGAAAGTTTCTTGAATGATAAGGATGTCAGCCTGGCGGAAAGTCATGGAAAAATTTAGGTCCGGTCGGCGCTTTTTAGCGCCACATATATTCCATTGAATTATGGATAGAGCAGAGAACGCAAACAGGAGAGGGAAAAAAACACCAGGCAAAACCAGAAAACACCATTACATTTCCATTTTTCCACCTTGACTTTTATATCTGTTCTCTTGGTCATTTTCTTCGTGTTTCTTTTTGTTATTATTATATTTAATGGGAGATTCATTATTAGTTCTTTTATTACTTTGTTGACTTTTTCCTTTTTGTTTTTCATTACTTATTTTAGTTTCGGTCCCTATTGTTTGTTCATTTCTAATATTTTGCTGCTCAATACTTTCTTCTTTTCCTTGGCTCTTACTTATTGTTTCATTTTCCTTGATTTCTGGCTGTATATTTTGTCTTTCCATAAGTTGTTGTATTATACTTGTTTGAGTTTTTATTATTTGTTGCATCTCTTCTATCATAGGTTTCATCGTCATTACCACTACATTTGCTATAGTTTGTATTGTTTCCATCGGGATTTCTAGGTGGGTCATCTCATTCGGTGTCATGTTGTCTATTTGTCTCGATTTGGTTTTAACCTTCTCTGCATATGATGCGTTTATTTTATTTCTTGCCTCTCTGTATGTTATTTTGCCATCTCTTTTTAATTTTAGTATGCTTATTTCTTTTTGTTTAGTTTCACAATTTTCGAAGTCTGCTGAATGATTCTGTTTGCAGTTGCGACATTTTGGTTCAGTAGTGCCAGGGCATTCTCTCTCTTCGTGGTTTCCTGTACATCTCTTACATATTATCTGTGATCTGCAGCTGTTACTTCCATGTCCGAACAACCAACATTTTCTGCATTGTCTGGGTTTTTCTATAAATTCTTTAATGTAGTGCATTTGTAATCCTATGTGAACTTTCTCCGGTATGTTCTGTCTTGTGTTTGGGGTCCGAAACTTTATGGTTTTTAAAGGTAGTATTTCGTTTTCAATTTTTTTTTTGAATCTGCAAATTTCAAATACTTCTATATTTTGATCTTTTAATTCTTGTGTTATCTCCTCCAGTGTAATCTCAGTTTCTATGTTGCTGATCACAAAATCCGATAGAATGTTATCGTAACTTAACTTTACAGTTATAGGGATATCTTGTATGCTTTTTATTTCCATGATCTCCAGAGCCGTTTTCTTTGTGTAAGCTGTCAGGACAATGTTTCCTGCTCTAGTTTTGTAGGGCGGGGATGCCTCCGAGGGGACCGACAGGTTACTGATGATATTATTTCTAAGAACAAACGGGTTACCCGCCCGCAAAGGGGACGAGGGAAACAAGAAAAAGGTAAAGGAGCGACATTCCAATTCACTAGCACATTCTATCAGACCATACAAATCCAAAGCAAAAAGAGCATCGTTCCACCCCGAAGGGGGGACGGAATCAGACATTTGTAAACCAACCACGCACCTAAGAAGAAACAACACCAAAAACTACCGGGGAGAAAGCGAAAAAACCACTTACCGCCGAAAAGCCAGAAAGGTGAGGAAAAAGAAAGACACTACCTGAACACTACCTCAGAAGCACAAACTACAACAGAATTATACCCAAGATGAAAAGCAGCCAGAAATCCCCACTGAGACAGCGCGCGAGCACCACCTAAAATAACTTTTTTGACAATACCACATTTCGAATTTTATCAAACAGCTGATAACAGGCATGGTTGAAAGTTGTTTACATTTCAAAATCAATGAGTCAGCTGTGAGGAATTTTCTTAAAAAAATATTTTTATGAGCTAGTGATAATCTGAAAATAAGCTAATTGACATTTTCAAATATAAATACAAATATAAATGAGCATTTTAATAACACAACATAAATATCGACATATGATTAATTTATCTCAATTAGAAGCAGCATAAAAGCATCTCAACATCACTATACAAAAATAAATCCATTTAACCGCGTTCATGTTTTGAAAAGTTTCATTTTTGTAAAAGAAAAAGATTATCAATATGGTAATTGGTAAATTACTGTTAAAAATAAAATTATGCTAGAGATACGTTATTTTATTCAAAGTTGTTTTAATAATATAGAGATTACTAACGTTTTTATATGTTCTTTTTTTGAAATTGCCGGCCATGTGAATAAATTTTCAAATAAAACTACAATTATTCTATTTAAATATGTCGACCTATTTATTCATGTTGTAATAATGGATTTGAGTGCTTTTACACCTTACTATTCATAAATTCAATTGAATTGTCTGTTAATTGAATTGTCTTGTAGGCGTTACAGGAAAATGTATATAAAGGTTAAAGCAAAAATTATGTTACGGTTTTGAGTGTACAATAACATTAAAATACTGTAATTGACAACAACTACAAAACTAGCTAAAATAAAAAGTTGTAGTAATATACTATTACATATGACAAAATATAACCATAAAGGTCTAGATTCATATTTTTTTCTGAAAAGTATCTGCAGAATTTCAAACACTTACATTAAACAGCTCTGTTCAATGACGTATTTAAGGGAGGATTATCATTCTTCGGTTTGGAATGTTCATTTCACCAAACTGACGAATGTTGAGCAAATCTAACCTAACATTGAAAAATAATATTTTAGCTACTTGTAGACAAATATCCCCTAAACCCATCTGTATTCCAAATATGCCCCTGCCTCTGGTATCAAATGTTTATGGGTCTTAAATTTCGATATGGATAACACTTGCTTCGTGCAACCACTAATCATGACCGATATTTTATATACTTTTTTTTATAATTGGGCATTTTATGTTCAAATTTTGGGCAATAACAATTTTTAATTTGTTGCAAAAACCTGAAATATATCCAAATAATAAAAAAAAATCATCAAAATGACCTTACAGAGTATATTTAATGCAAGTATGAAAAAAAAAGTTAAAATTTGGTGGTGGGTATTCCTTTGAAGTACCGTCACTATGCTCAATGAAATCCCAGTTGTTCAACAGGCTGGTGCAGTATAACTAATGCTATAGTTCTATACAAAAAATGGTACAGATGTAGTATAATCCCTTTTTCATTGTTAGCCATTTTAGATGAGATTCAGGCAATCCCTGCTATGACTTGGAGAATAATCTATGCAAGTGACCCTTTCTGCATATTTTGTTATCTTTTGTAAGGTAAAATCACAACGTTCCATTTTAGCAAACCTTTATGTGCCTTTTGTCATCCTTTGTAACCCTCTTATTGCCATGGTAAAAATTGCCCATTTGTCACCAAGGTAAATATAAAAAAAATTTCTGATTTTCATATGTCGTGCTCTATGAGCCACAGAACGCCTGTTGCTGCGTGCAACCTCCGACAACCAGCAGTACTGGATTCTATGATGTTTTTTTAGCTAGTTAAGCCCATGAAATAGATGTAGGCCCATGTTTGAATTGCTGCAGATCAACTGTTGCACAAACTGTGACAAAAGGGCGCTTTTTATCTTAGCTACAAAAGATGTGGAAAAGGTTTCAATTTTTATCTTAGCAACAGAAGATGACAAAAAGGTGACAAAAGACAACAAAAGGGTGACAAAAGATGTGGAAAGCGTTGCCAGAATGGAATGTTCTTTAAATCAGCATGGATTGCCAGAATCTCATCTAAAATCACCAAAAATGAAAAAGGGATTATACAACATCTGTTCCTAAAAATTTTGTTAAATCTACTTTATACTTATTTTAAAACATAAGAAATTAATAAAAATAGTTAAATTTATATAAAATTTTAACGAAGAGCTGTTTCATAAACAAGACTTATTTTGAAAACATCAACTGCAATGAGAGATGTGGTATGTAAAAAATTCAACACTACACACAGAACAGCCTTTTAGACAAATGATTGCAGAAATAATGAAATCCACACATGCATGGACCATGTGATAAGTGAAGTCCACTACTGAATTGTCACAAATCATCAAAGTGACGAGTACAGGGAAACCAAAAAATATGACTATACTGATTTTTAAGATTGTTCCAATATTTTTATTCTTTAGGATTTATTATGATTTGAGTAATTGGATTTTTTGAGCACAATTTATCACCAATGGATTTGCTGCTGAATGATAGAATTTTAATAAGAATTGATTCATCCTCTGAATTTAGTATATTTGGCAATTTTAGTAACATCCGACTATAATCTTGGCTAATATTTCTAAAATGCTTTTTGGTAAAATTTTATACAAATTAGACTATTTTTTATTATTTTTCTGTTGTTGGATACATGAAAAAGTCAAATATACATAATATTTGAAATAGAGAAGTCTTTCTTATGAATGAAAATATATTAAAATGTATGTAAAGTACTTTTAATATAAAGAAAAAAAATAGTGTCTGTGTTACATTTACTGTTGACTAGCATAGTATTGCCATGTGCTGATTTTACTGTATATCTGTATTCTTTATAGTGTTCATTGAATATTGTGCCTAATATAAATAGTATGTTCATTATTGCAATATATTTACTTGTTTTGTATTTATTTCAGTTATTTTATTCATTTTTCAAATCTCTTGTGGGTAAAGATGTTGTCGTAGAATTAAAAAATGATTTGAGGTATGATTTATCTTCATAATTAGTATCAATTTAGATATTCTCATAATAGTGAAATACTCATTTTGTAGATTTACAACTTTTTAATTTTTATGTATTGTGTGCGTATGAACTGTAGAAAGCCCAGACCACACGACCAACCCATAGGCTAATGGTAGCTTTCTGTGTGGCCGGATGCGTATGAACTGTGTAAAAATGTATAAATACATACTTTTGTCGAATAAAAAGTAGTCCCCATTGGAATCCTAAGTTGTAGGTTATGGCCATTTAGACCTCATGTATAAAATGACCATAGAGTGCCAAAACAATCTAATTCAAGGACAATGGCTCTATTTTGTTAATTGGCACAAGATAATTCTTTTGGCAATCTTGAATTAATTTTGTTTAGTACTTCAAAATGGATTTTTTGGGTCAATGGATCATAACTGTCTATTTGATTGTTTGTTGTATTTAAACTGACTTTTGGTATAATTTGTATTGTGATCTATTTGCCATTGGAAATTTTATTATCACTGTGAATATAAAAATTATGAAAATTTGCTAAAACATTTGTAAAGTAAAACCTTTGTTAGATGTAGCATATAAAGGGTAAAACTGGTCTCTACTGGTTTCAAAGGTAATTTCAAGCTTTACTCAGAATAAGTTCAGAGCACCAGTATCAACTAAAATCAAAGTAGGTATTGTAGGTGGATTGTAGAGATGGTTTGCATTGTGATATGTTACCCAACCCAAGTGAATCATTATCACCTTTTGTGTTGCCATTGTGGGTTTCAGTCAAAAGTTTTGTGGGAATGTTGATCAAATTCATGGCCTATGGTTACAAACTTGAGACTAAATAGGTAGACCAAAAAATACCTTCAGGTCTGGCAATCTAATCATTTATGTGGAATGTTGCAACATCTTGTTTATATTATCAGTAAAAGTACATTTACCTTGAATGAGTTATATTTTGTTAGTCTTTATGTGACAACTGCAGGTTATTACTTTTTATTTCTGATGACAATGTGCATTTTCTTACTTCTGTTTTACCTTCCAGTATTTGTGGAACACTTCATTCTGTGGATCAGTATCTAAACATAAAATTGACAGACATAAGTGTAACAGATCCAGAAAAGTATCCTCATATGGTAATATATTATTCTTTTCATAAATTCACTTTTGATTTGTTACATTTTAAGTTCTTTTATTAGATAGGTGAGGTAGTAATATTTACTCCCATATTTTGATAGATCATTTTATTGAAATCATGATGCCTACTATTTAAATAAATTTGTTCTGTTACTGGATTCTTTTCTGTAACCATAGCATAGCACAGCACCATCCATTGTGAGGATTCATTGCAACCTAATAATGTACAAACTACTTCATAGTTTCATTAAGTTATAAAAATGTATTGTAATAATTGTGTTAGAATGTAAATGATAGCAGGATGCTTGTGATCCTTAAAAGTTCTTAAGAACTGCTTGATTTTGATTTGTAAGCACTTTAAAACTGCTTAAATTTGTACCAAAATGCTTATTTTTTACATATCATAGTTTAGAAATTACAGTAAAAGTAGGAAAAATTGTCTTTCATCCAAGAGGACAATTAAATTGCAAATAACATAATTTTTTCCATCATCATATGGAAGAAGTATCACAGTTTTCATATTTTTGGGTTCCTGTTTCTTTCACTGGCTAGGTAGAAATCCAACTCTTCTATTTCTTGAGTGTAATAATAAATAACTGCAGCACCCATAATCAGGATATACCTGAAAAATGTTAGGGCCCTTTTGTGAAACATTTTTTCTATTTTAATGTACTACAATAACTGTCTGATCTTCCCATCAGAAAAACTTTCTTCCATTTTTATGATTCATTTTTAAAAGTCTCTAATATACTCATGAAAATCTCACTTTTTCTTACATGTAAGCATTCACATAAAATATCATTAAAAGTTTTCCAAATGTTTTCAAATCAGCATGATCTAAAATATGTCAATTTTGCTCTAAAGTATTAAAAAAAAATTATCAATGACGACAGAATTATCTGATATAGTATTGAAATCAAATGATATTATACTATGTGAAATTTGATAAAATTTCATAATGTATATTCTTTTTTTTTTCACAGTATTTAATTTCTTTTTTTTTTTTAATGTAATCAAAGTGCTTAATATTTTAAATGAAAAGTGTAAAAACCCTGGATAGGGATTATAATTGCATCCTTCAAAAATTGATCCTGAAATCTTGATCAAAATCTTATGATTTCATGATTTATCCCAGTTATTCAAAATTTTTAAATAATATTTTCCCTTTATTGAATGTTTCCTTTTTCAAAAAAAAAAAAAAAAGAAGCAATGTAATTTATTTAACAAAACATAACTCCAGTAGAATAGCATTTGAAGTTTAAAACATTCAGTTATGTACAGTAGTGGCTAATGATAAAACTAATTTTTTGCCCTTTTGTGTTTATTTCACAAATAAAACATTTTTTATGGCAAGAAAAACATATCAGCTATAAGTTTGGGCAGATATTCAGGGTTCTCCTATCTGCAATTGAATTGCACCCACATTGCAACACCGGACATCATTAAAATGACTGTGTTCATTATATAGCACATGTTGGCACAAAAGATGTTTATATTTGACTTCAATTATTTATTGGTAATGAACTTGAAGTTTTTGCATGCACACAATATTAGTAAGTGATTTAAAACAACTATTATTTATGGGGTATATATTTTATGTTTAATTTTAGTCTCAAAGATTGTTTCAAAGCCATTGTGTCAAATTGTTCTGATAATAAAAATATTTAAAAAAAATTTGAGTTTGTAGAGTATTGTCCAATTTTTTTATCCCCTGAAAAGTTAGCTTTACCATAATAATTTGGTTATTACTCTATAATACTCAGTAAATCAATTGTTATTCTGATCATATATCCTAATGTAAAATAAAATTTAAATTTGAGTCCTATGATATTTTTCTTTTGAACTACTCTATATGATATATTAAATGAGTTGAAAATTTAATATTCATCAACAAATAACAATGATACATCCACTATAAAATTTTAAAACAACTGTATAAAACTAGTCTCCTCTCTAGAAAAAATTTGTATTTAAAACCATTTTAATGGTATTATCTGTACCTGTATTATGTACACAGCAGGCACTTAATCAGAGCCCAGGAAATGCCAGATTACTCATTCTAGCATATACACTCTAAGACAAAATAATCGACGTGCCCCACAAAATAATCCAATAGTAATGAAACTTTAAATGCAAACACTTTTCGACCAAATATGCAAATGATCAAAAATTCGCAACCAGTAAATAAATAGTCGGAACTACAGCACATTAAAACTGAACACCATGGAGGTGTATTATCTGTAAGGACTGAACCTCACTTTCAGGAACAAAACATGCAGTGGATTTCGATTGTGTTTACGTACCTTGATTGTAATGCCTCGCTGGCGAATTTGCGGCCATAGGAGCATATGAAGGAGTTTGAAAGATGGTGTGCTGTCGGACTACATGAGGCTGGATGGGCACACTGACGAATCACTCGGCATTTGAGTAGGCGCGATGCAACAATTAGGCAATGTTGACAGGAATGGGTCCGGAACGGCAGATTTCAGTGGATAGCAGACGGCCTAGAGCGACAATGGAACGGGAAGATAGAGTGACTGTCAGAGCAGCTGTGACAGCATGAAATTCGTCGTTATCAACCATCTAACGTGATAAACACGGAAGTGACCACCTGGACCATTAATAGAAGACTACGGGAACACAACCTATACTCGCGGCACCCATTACTCCGCCTACCACTGACCAGTATGCACCATCAACAGCGATTGCAATAGTGCTGGACCCGATCACATAGAAATGTTCAGATTGGGAACGAATTGTCTTCAGAGATGAGTCCCGTTTCGAACTGAGTCCCGACCACCAGTGCAGACGTGTCTGGAGACAACCCAGACATCATCCAGATCCTGCTCTTACTGTCACACGCCACACGGCCCGACAACAGGGAGTTATGATTTGGGGTGCCATTTCGTTTGACAGTCCTCCGTGGCACCATCACAGCACAACAGTACTTTGCCAACATTCTACGACCTATTGTATTGCCATTCCTTTCGCGTCACCCCAGGTTAACTTTTCAGCAAGATAATGCCAGGCCACACACGACAAGCCTCTCTATTGATTGTCTGCATGCTTATGACAGACTTCCTTGTCTAGCCAGATTCCCAGATCTCTTGCCTTTTGAGCAGATTTGGGCTGAGATGGGGCATCGCCTGTGATCATCCCAGAATCCAGAATGTAGACGAATTAGCTTGTTAATTGGAGGCCATTTGTAACGACATCCCTCAGAACACCATCAGGCAACTTTATGCATCAGTGCCACGTCGCGTAACAGCTGGTAAGGCCAGAGGTGGACCAACGCCATATTGACATGCTCACTTTGTGTAGATCTTTCTGTGCAATAAATCATTCAATTGTTCTGAAATTCTAATCATTTCTTTTTCTGTATATCTACATTCCATGTACCAAATTTTGTCTCATTTGGATAATTCTTTCTTGGTGCGTCAATTTTTTTTATCTTGTGTATATATTTAGACTTTTCATGTTAATGAATTGCTTCATTTATGGTTTTGGCATATATTTATTTACATTTTTACTTAAAATAACATTTTTTCCTGCTCTAAATGTCATGAAATATGCTCCAAAATGACAATTTCTATAGCAAGTGCTCAGAAATGTGACTATAGCATTATATACTGTTAATAACATTTTTTCATATTTTCATCACTATTTGATACTCTTGTATGGCTGAATATCAAATAATTGCCAGTTTTGTGTCTGAGCATTAGAAAATAATAATGAATAAGATAGATATTTTTTGTTGTATTTGTTTAAAATACAATCCATTCTACATATTTTTCAACAACAAAAAACTCTTTTTTTATAATATTAAATGTAATGACTTCTTAAAAATACAAATTTGATATTTTTGTTATTGTCTCCCAGTGATGAGTTGAGTTTTCATTTCCTAATTACATCAGTGAAAAACATAAACAAGATGGCAAAGCTTCAGAAATTATGATTTTAACTTGTAAACAAACCCTTATTTATAAAAATTTTAACTGCATTATTTTGTGAAATTGCTTAAATGTGCTTGTCCCTGAGAATCGGGGATATTACTGTGTTGCCCGAGAAATCTTCTTTTTCATCCACCAGATGGCGACAGCAGTAACTTTAGTCAATTAAGGAACTATATTTAGAACTTTGTTCCATATCTATTTGAAATTTAGGAACTTTGCTATTAACAAGTAAGTAAAAACACAATTTTACTACTCATTTTGGATGAGTATACATGTTTTCTGTCATTCCTAGACGCACATTTAATTATCTTTAATATGAATGAAAATTTAAGAATAATGTGTCTCGTATTAGTGAATAAAAGTGCATAGTGTGTACTTTGTTTCCCAATGGTTTGTTTCCATTTCTATATGGAACAAAAACAAACCCATAGGTCGACTGTCGCATTCATTTTTGATTTGGGAACATGATGAATACACATTAAATTTCCATTAATCATGTTAAACAGCTCAGTTTAGAAATTTTAAAAGACATTTCTAAGAACTTATTCCATTCAAAAGTTTCTAGAAACTATAAAGTTAAAAAGATTTTTGGAATCTGAAAATTGACAATTATCAGTTCATCTGTATACAAAGATTTAGCTGTATACAGAGAAAGCCATATACAGAGATTTATTAAATTGAATTATTAGCCATTTAGAGGATTTTTACCTGTATAAATTTCAATATGTTTCTATTTTCCAAATTTTGTGATTAGCATATACTCTTGTATTTTTTTTTTCAGTTGTAATTAGTAACTTATTGCTGTTTTGTTAATAAAAATGCCAAGTTAACTATATTGTTGAGTATAGTTTCTATTTTGTCTTTATAGTTGTCTGTGAAGAATTGCTTTATACGAGGATCTGTTGTTAGGTACGTTCAACTCCCCGCTGATGAAGTAGATACACAACTTCTTCAAGATGCAGCAAGAAAAGAAGCTGCTCAGAGCAAACAGTGATATCTTATATGTTATGCACTTAATATCATCTCATTTGATTTGTAAATAGTTGACGCTATGCTAGTGTGAAAGTTATTTTTCATATTTCACAAATAAAGTTATTTGTGTTTGCTAAGTTGTGTTTTTAATTCTTTTCTTTTTATGAGCGTGTAAATCATATGCAGATCACTTTTAAGCTCAACTGTTTGCCTTGTTTGTATGGGCTTTAATTTTTAAATGCATACCAATTAATACCAAATTTTACAAATCTATTTATACAAAATCATGGTTGGTATTTATTTTATAAAGATGATCAGTTAAAAATAATGTTGTTTGATAATCTAGAAGGAAAAGACATGGAATTTGCTTTTTGTAGATAATAAACTTAGGTGAACTTTATCCTTTTATTTTATTTTGATGTTTGTGAGTATCACTATTCAGCTCAACCATGTGGCATGTGTGTACAGACTAACTTTTAAATGCATAAGCCAATCGACACCAACCTTGCAGTTTGGAATAATTAAGTCTTAATTTGTAAGTAAATTCTTTGATTAATCAAACTATCTGTTTATTTTTATTAATATTTAAGATCTTATATGAAGCTATGGAAAAAATTAAAAAATATATACAATATAATAAAGATACATGCATATTCGTTCAATATGAGATATAGCTGAAAATATACCTAGTTATTAAAAGCATATAAAAAGTTAGGCTTTAACTTTTAACGTTAGTGGTAAAAGGTAAAACCTAACCTGTACACAGAAAAAAAAAAGAAACAAGTCTTATTACCCAGTTCCTTGTGAAGGACAAATAGTAGAAACAATCTTGATCATTTTGTGAAATATTAAAATTTGAATTGAGGATTTAACCTTTGTATGAATAATTTTTGTATTAGTAATTAATAATCTTTTGTGACAACTGTTAATATATTAAAGAAAATCCAAGCTAGACCCCATCCAGATTAAAGCTTAAACATAGATATAAGACAAATCTTTCAAGTCTCACTAGCCAACCACCTAGGCTGTAATATAATTTGTTAATCCAAAAGCTGATATGGTTTTCGTGTTTGTTTATGATTTGTTTTTATTTTAAGTGTTTACAGTAGAGCAGTCTTTCTCAAACTTACAAAGAGCACATACTCCCTTTTGAAATTTAATCTCATCAGTGTAACCCCATCCAATAGTTCGAAGGAAGTTTTAATAATGCAATTTTATCTGCAGAACATAGACTAGTTTATTGTTTTATTAATCTATATATATAAAGAAGGAAAGTTATGTATGTATGTATGATCTAACATCACGGGAGAACGGTTGAACTGAATTTGATGAAATTTGGTGGGTAGTCTTGAAATAGCCTCACTTAAAATTTAGTCTATGTTTCAAGTTTCTACAACCAGACGTTCTCGGGACGCGGTAGCCCATTGGTTAGCGCGCTGGAGTTGCACTCGGTAGGCCCGGGTTCGATTCCAGCCACTGCCATAACTGCCGCCGTGTTCACACGGAGTACGATCACGTTAAACATGTGGGTCCGTAAGTCCTTCCGAGAGGTTGGTGGTAGGGGAAGGAGGGTACGGTCCCTGTGGATGCCTCCCCCACTGGGTTCCAGTCTAAATTGGGTGGCACTTCCCTGCTGTCCAAACAGTTACCTTACACCTTTCTGGTAGGTCGGACGGTCTGGGTCTCAACAACCAGACGTTCTCGGGATATTAGTGAAAAACAAAACTTTCATTTGTCTCATCATCACGGGAGAACAAACAGCTGCACCAAATTTAATGAAATTTTGTGGGTAGCTTTGAAATATCCCTCCATAAATTTAGTCCAAGTTTCGAATTTTTAAGACCAGGGGTTGTCGAGATATTAATAAAAAACAAAACTTTTTCCACTCCATGATTCCCAACGAAAAAGGTTGGACATCGTTGGTTTAAAACGTAAAAGTCAATTAAATCTCAGTTTTGTGGGAGTTTATTGAACGCATTAGTCACTTTTGAAAGTCATAGGTTTGAAATATGAATGTAAATGGAAACTCTATCACCATGGTTTATTTTTGACAGGCTTACTCAACAACGAAAAGTATTAAGAAATCAAAATGGTTTTTTAATTATCAGCATTTTGTGAGGATTAATGGTTATTTAATTATCAGCATTTTGTGAGGATTAATGGTTATTTAATTATCAGCATTTTATATCATGACAAGTAATTTGATTCTACATGTCGATGATGCCGTTAATTACCTGCTGGAATTTCTGAACTACCTTGAACCACCTGGAATGCTTTTCTCATATCTTGAAGTTAAAGAAAGGATCACCAATAATGCTGCTGCGGAATCTGGATCCACCAAAACTATGCAATGGATCATGGCTCTGTGTCAAAAATATTTTACCAAATGTCATAGAAGCGACGGTATTAACGGGAAAGGCAAAAGGAGAGGACGTATTCATACCTTGCATACCGTTGATACCAACCGACCTACCATGTAGCTTCAAACGAGTCCAGTTCCCAGTTAGACTGGCATTTGCCATGACCATCAACAAAGCTCAAGGACAAACCCTTAAGTTTGCAAGCGTGAATTTAGAAAGTTCTTGCTTCTCTCATGACCAATTGTATGTGGCATGCTCAAGAGTAGAAACTTCACAAAATTCGTATGTTTTAGCTCCGGGAGGAAAATACAAAAAAAATGTTTATAAGCAAGCATTACAGTAAAACCTAACAAATTAGGATAATGTCATTTAATTTGTTAACATTTGCATTGTTGCCTAGCGTTTAAGAGTCACTTTAGTTTTCCTTTCAAACTACATATTTCAAACTGTATATATTGACTGTACATCAATTGTGAACACCTAATAATCACATTCCGAGATGCTGCCCGGAGGGCCTAGCTGCGAAGGACATGCCGGAAGCAGCTATGACTTATATAATGCAATGATTTTTTTTCTTACATAATGCAATGAATTTACTTCTTTCACAGTGAAAAAACAATGCATAAGATTCATGGCCCTATATGTTCCGATGTAATTTTTATTAGAGTTTTGCATCGTAAATCCCGAGCAAAGCCGGCTAATCGCTGCTAGAATATTATAAAAGTTATATTCAATATAAATGTATGTGTATGCACAAACAATAATTAAAAATTTATATTTCTGATAGTAATGAAAAGATTGGCTGATACATACCAATCATACCAGTCATCAACAGATGATTTAAAGTTTTTAATATTTATTTTTACCGTTTGTCAATGTGAGAGATGAAACTGCTCGGCGTCAGATACAAGTGAAGTGATATCTGGATCAATACATGTCATTTTCATGCAAAGGTGTGGTTCCATGTGAATAAAACAGTTCCTTTCCTTTTGTTTTATTTTAATACTACCAACTATCGGAGAATTCTACTTCACACAAATGCAGTGCAAGGTTTAATTAAACAGTGTAACTAAAAAAGAAAATTTTATCGATTTATTTACATTTTTAACAATTTGGCGTTATTTTGATAAATCTGGTGACATTTAAAAAACTCGCCAAATTTGTCGCCAAGTGAGACTGTTGGACTGATAGATAAATGCTTCTGAAACATTACAATACTATCCCCTTTCAAAACAGAATTAATTTCATCAATTTGGTATCATATGTATCAATTTGTCGACATTTTTATCGCTTTGGCGACATTTTGAAAAGTCGCCAAGTGGGATGGTTGGACGTGGCAAACTCTATCGAAACATCATTACAATACGATTCCCTTTCAAAACGCAATTTCATTGATTTGGCGACGTTTTCGTCAGTTTCGCAACATTTAAAAAAAGTCGGCAAGTTAGCGATATCTCGCCAAAATGTTCACCAAGCGTTATCCAGAGATGGATAAACAGACAGATAAATCAAGGTGTTTATATTATTAATATACAAACAATAATTAAAAATTTATATACAATATATATACTATATATATACGTATATATAATATACATATATATATGTATAAGAGAAATCCGAGAAGGGATAGAATCTACACAAATTTGATGATTTTGACTGTCATCGCAAATACATATGTGTTGTTGAGACCCAGACCGTCCGACCTACCAGAAAGGTGTTAGGTAATTGTTTGGAGGTCGGGAAGTGCCACCCAATTTAGACCGGAGCCCAGTGGGGGAGGCATCCACAGGGATCGTACCCTCCTTCCCTTACCACCAACCTCTCGGAAGGACCTACGGACCCACATGTTTAACGTGATCGTACTCCGTGTGAACACGGCGGCAGTTTCGGCAGTGGCGGGAATCGAACCCGGGCCTACAGAGTGCAATTCCCGCGCGCTAACCACTGGGATACCGTGCCCTCAAATACATATGTGTGTACAATTTCGAGAAAATTGGTTGGGTAGAAATGGCTCTAAAATTGAAGATTTGACCTAAACAGAGAAACCAACCTAAATAAAACAATATAAAAGGCTCTTCACTTCGTCGGTGTTTTAAAGCTTGGCGATTAATTTAGGAAAATATTGCCAACTTGGCGATATATTGCCCCAAATTAACGAAAATATAGTCGAAATTGCAGAAATAACTCCAAATGGTTGAATGAATTATAATATTTTATAATATATGGACTATATTGCTTATTGAGGATGCTATCAATATTGATAATTCTCAATTTAGAGTTGCGCGAAATGTAAGTTAATTGGGTACTTTGAAATAGTTTTGCAAGTTGCCATCCGGAAAAGCTCTAAATGTGCAATTCAATCTTAAAAACAAAGGGACCTTATACTTTTCCTGCAATACATGGTAATGTATAGGGAAAGTATTGGGATCGTGTCGAAAATCGCAACTCGAGTTTTCGACGGATCTACACGTTTTGAGCACACCCCCCCCCCCCCAGAAAAAAAAACTACTTTCAATGTCACGTCTGTGTGTTGTCTGTCTGTGCAATGTATGTATCCACTCTAACTCAGAAACTAATTGATCAAATTTAATAAAATTTGGTAGGCAAGTCACTTGTAGATTATCCTGGTGCTGATTAGATTTTGGTACGATTCGGAAAAAAAAGAATCTGCCTTTTTTTTTTTTTTCCACTAAATGGCCCGCAACAATCATATACTATATTCACTCTAGCTGAAAAGCCAATTGACCAAATTTTACAAAATTTGATGGTTACCGTGCTGGTCGTGCTGGTTAGATTTTGGTACGATTCTGAAAGAAGGGATCTACCTTTTCT
The DNA here is from genome assembly GCA_951213105.1 of Amaurobius ferox. Classification (NCBI taxonomy): domain Eukaryota; kingdom Metazoa; phylum Arthropoda; class Arachnida; order Araneae; family Amaurobiidae; genus Amaurobius; species Amaurobius ferox. Next base: position 25,971,595 of record OX578135.1, on the reverse strand, counting down.
ACATAATGGTCCGCAAATCTAAAATAAAAGATTACATATCCTCAAATGTATAAATTGAATGCTTGTTTTATGCGTAATTTTTGACGACGAAAAGAATAAGACCAGCTTCATTACTTTAAGATGGAACGTTCTCGAGATATTTCAGTTCTTTATTTTGAGGAACTGAAGACGTTTTTCCCTGTAGTTAAAACGATTTAATAATTTCTTTTAAAACTTATTAAGTTTTAAAAGAAGTAGTAGTTAAGTCCCTTGATCGTTATTCTGGTGCTGATTAGATTTTTACATGATTTGGAAAAGTATAACTGACCCTTTTTCGCGAAATGGCTCTCAAAAATCGTGAAAGTTTGAAATAAATGACTAAAATTGTTGGAATATATTGATTAAGTACTTGTTCGTGCAAATTTTGACAATAAAGCGAATAAGACTGATCCCCATGAATGTAGGATGAACCGTTGTCGAGATATTTTAGTTTTTTGTAATTTTGAGGAGATGAAGAATTTAAAGTGAGCCAAATGAAACGAAGATGCATTAATACAGGCAAAATGTATATAATATCGGAAAAGTATCTATGCTATTTGCTACAATTATATTCAATTTAAGTTGACGGTGGACGTTGAACTGAGCAAAAATCAATTAAGAAAAGTTTTAATATATAACATTATTTTTCACATTTAACATTTGCTTACGGGTGGGACAGCGTCAATCTCAAACGAAGGGTTCTTCGTTTGGGATGGACGCTGTTCCACCCGTAAGCAAAAGGTTGAATGCATTTTTTTCGAAATGGAATTTTCAAAGGTTTTACATCATTTTTAAAATGCTCCATTCCATGCGTCTTAATTTTTGTCTGAAATGCATGAAATCTGGCAAGACACCTTTCATTCTTTTTAATAAAACTGGGTATGCATTATATAATTGGACTTTATTAAGGTAATTGAAAGTGAATAAGAACCTAATTAAATGATGAAAATCAAGTTTTAATGCAGAAAAATATTTTTAAAAAATTAGCTTTCTAAGGGATTTAAAAATGAATACCCAAATTTGTTCATAATGTGTTTTTGAGGGATTATAATGTAAAATTAATCAAAAATATGAACAAATGGTAGGCAAGGAGCATTTTCAAAGTTTCGTTAAAAAAATTAAATTAAAAAAGAATACAAAATTATAAAAAAATTGAAAACAAATTTAATGATATTGCACATAATAATGTTAAGAGGAATATTTATACAAATTTTCACGTTTCTAAGTCAATAAATAAATTTAAAAAAAATTCAACGTTCACCGTCCGCTTAATGCATCGTGAAATATAAAATCTGATGTGGGCAGCACATGACTTTCCCTGCAGACTTATATCCACGTTCTCTTTATTTTAATTAAATTTAATTCACTTTTAATTCAATTGTCGTTCTCATTTGATAACTGGACTTATTTTCAAAGGTGGCACAGAGAAAATCAGAAAAAACTAAAATATCTCGAGAACGGCTAGTCCTAGTATAATGCGGTTGGTCTTATTCTTTTCTTCGTTAAAAATTACGTATTAAACACGCATTTAATGGATATATTTGATTATACGTAGTTTTTTTATTTTAGATTTTGTCGATTTTTGCTGGCCATTTTGCAAAAAAAGGCAGATTATTTTTTTCTGAATCCTACCAAAATCTAATCAGCACCAGAGTGACCCACAAGTGACTTATCTACCAAATTTTGTGAAATTCGGTCCATTAGTTTTTCAGCTAGAGTGGATACAAGCTTTTGCGGGCCATTTCGCAAAAAAAGGCGGGTTCTTTTATCCCGAATCGTATCCAAAACTAATCAGCACCAGACTCACCCACAAGTGACTTACCTACCAAATTTTATGAAATTCGGTCAATTAGTTTTTTAGTTAGCGTGGATATAAAATCTGCACAGACAGACATACAGACACACACACAGACGTCACGCTAAAAATGGTTTTTTCGTATTCTAAAGGTCTTGAAACGTGTAGATCCGTCGAAAACTCGAGTTGCGATTTTCGACATGATTCCAATACTTTCCCTATACATTACCATGTATTGCAGGGAAAGTAAAAATGACAAAATGAATTTGAATCTGCAGGGAAAGTCGTGTGCTACACACATCAGATTTGTTTATATATAATGTAATAGTTCTTCAATATTTTATTATTATTAATATTATTAAAGTGAGTTTGTTTTAAATTTGTCGCAAACCGTGATCACATATATTTGTCGCGTTTCAAATTGCTTGCTTGTTTGTTTGTCAGAGGGATTCAACTTTTTGAGACCCTAACTAATAAGGTTCCATTCATCACAGCAGCATGTAATTTGATATGTTCTTGTTTACTGTATCAGGTTTGATTTTGAATCTAATGGGGCTAGCCTGTTCTGGGCCCGCCATAGAAATGTACTCGTTTTGAGGGAATAACTCGAGAACCGGAGCAGTTAGAAAATCCAATTTTGGTATGTCTTAGGGCTATTTCCCCCTTTGCCTTCCTGCGTTGTTGAAATGAGTAGATTGACCTTAGATCTTGTCATCAACTCATTGTGTCAAAAAAATATTTAAAAGATGAATTTTTCAACTGAGCTGTTGTTTGTTCAGTCTTGTAAAAAGTAAAGATTTTTTAAATGTGACAAGCCAAACAATTAAGAGTTAGGAGACGTAAATTTGTAAAAGAAAATGTTTATCATACAATGCTAAAAGTATACACAAAAAATCGGGGAAACATGTCTTTGGTGACACCTTGATTGGTAGGTGAAGGCGATCCAAGTTTAAGCTTCACAGTTTAATTTATGGTCAAAAATGGCTCTGTACACAGGCGGGTCTCGTGCGTTTTCGTCAAAATCAATATTTTAATATCCGTGAAATCGATTCTTTTACTTACTGTACCGGACGCAAAAGTAGAATGATAATTTAAGTTCGAAAGTCTGTAAAAGTCAGAGATATTTTGATGATTTTGTCATTAAATAAGTACGTTCTGTAAAATTACCATTGTTTATGATCTTGTTATTTGAAGTCCTATTTGCTTATTTCATATTTATATCTTCTTTTTATCTTTCATGTAGTTGATTTAAAGAAGCTTCGTCATGCAATGACGAGAACATTTACGTTTGCCCTATTCTTGCGCCATTTTTACCTATTTTTTCTTACACAAATGGCACATTTGTCCAACCCTCATTATTCTCTGATTATTATTTATCTCTTAAAAAAGCTTGTTACGAAATGGCTTGGATAATGATACAGAATAAGAATGAATGTTGTTACTTAATTATGATATTTAAACGGGAAAGAAGGATGTGTCCAAATCTGCAGTGAAAAGGAAACCTCGGGATATTTTTGCCGCTTGTTCCATTTGTATTAAATGGTCACGGTAAATAATCGTCTGGAAATTGCATCATATCAGCATGGATGAAAGATCATGATATGTAATTACACTTGCGTTTTATGAATATAACCTGGTGACATTGGAAATAAATGACTAATTTTATTATAAGTGGCTATTCGTCTAGTGATGAATATCGAATTATATACGTATATCTTGCTTCTAGAAAGAATATCTTCAAGCAGAAATTTTGGGGCTATGGTTAAAATGCAGTTCTTGGTACGATGGTGCTGTTCAGTCATATACATACACATATACTGACGAATGTGATTTAAAGATGAGATAGGATCTGTGTTCAACACTCAGATTTGTGCTTGGTTTTGATTCAATTTTATGGGGGGGGGGGGGGGGGGGGACCGGAAAAGTGAACAGTGAGAACACGGTAAAGTGCAAAAAGATGTTCTTATACTATATTAGAAAATCCTGCCATTCCTGAGTTGTCTTAGCTACCTTAACTTTCATCTGGATTTACTGTTAATTTTCATGTTAAACAGTTTTGATTCTAAAATACTATAATATCGAAATTATGACCACTATACTTCGAAAACGAAGAGCTGAAACCAAAATCCAATTATGTTACACTTATGAGACTTTCAAAGAGTAAAAAATGCTTGCTTATTATCTTTTGGTTTTTGAGATATAAGCATTACACACTTGAAAAAGGGAAAAATTTTCACTCTTCTTCAAAGTGACAAGACGATTACTCGAAAACTATAAGACCTTTAAAAAAGAAATAAATATATATATAAAAACTAAATTTCTTAATGTATATTTTTGTCGTTTACTATTTCTATTTATCTTTTATAGTTTCGAAGATATTTTGAGTGAAAGTAAAAAAAAAAAAAACCACTCGCTCGGACAGATACTTTTTTAAGTTTTTCGAAAAAAAGAAAGTTTAAAATATTAAAATTATTTCTTATATATTTATAATCTGGATCCTATTTTCGATAAAACAAGAAAAAATATTTACATTTTTATTTATTAGGTTCGGAGGTATAAGAGTCCAAAGTGTCTATATTTTTCGTAACTCTCCGATTTCCACCGCAGAAACCCCAAGCATAAATGCATGTTATTCATATCGAAAACTAAAAAGCAGAAGCACACTGAACGCTAAGTCAATAGAGAGACTTTTCGCCAACCATACCATGTTGAAATAACAATAAAAATAAAATAAAAAAAATTAAAATAATAATTATTATCATTATATTTAATTCAAGTAAAAATTTGGTAATACTATGTCTTACGGTTCAGAAATCGCCAATAGAAAAAATAAATAAGGCTAAACTCGATTTTTTGGTAACCTTGCCGTCTCAATAGGGTAATAAAGTTCTGGCATTGGCAACCCTGGAAAATGCAGTTTGGCGCCAACTTGGCAAGGACTGTACAATACGGCTTAAATTTTGGCATTTCTGGAATAATTATTGTGTTGAATTTGAATCATAAAAAATAAGCGATAGGCCATATTGTGTATGTTGTTACCTTGGGAAAAAAATGCAGATTCGCCTTTTTGCAATATGTTAAATTTCAATGTATACTCGCATTGAATAAATGAATACAGCTATGAAAATGTTGTATACAGGCATAATGAGTGCGCTTTAAAATTGTAAACATGTCTGAAAGATTGTATAAAACCAAGTGAATTAATTCGTTTATTTTAAGTCTGATCTGCATAAATCGTTCTTTAAATAACAGCACACATCAGCTAAAAAATACAAGTACGTTTAATTTTACAAATATTTAAATGTGGAATGAACACTTAAAAATTCGAATAACACTTATAAATGCAAAAATTACTGTAATTGAAGCTATTTTTTCGAACCACAAGGCTTTTTCATGGATAAAGATTCCACACTGGTTGATCCATCAGCCACATTTCTTACATTTCTCTCGAAGCCAAGTGTGTCGCACTTTAATTGATTGGCAGCTATCTCATTCAAACCATCAAAAGGATTGGGTTCCAGAAGAAGATATTGTAATCCGTAAATAATGGCATCGATGGACAGAACTGGCTTCCAGTCTTCTCGGAGAATGTTAAGGCATACATTTCCATCAAGATCAATGTTAGGATGGTAAATATCAGTTTCGCACTTGACTTTTGGTGGATCATAAGGATAGTTGTCACTTAAACGGAAGTCAAAAATTACTTTCATTCGACGGTAGAATCCATCGTCGGGTGAAATAGTCAATTTGAAGTTACAGAGATCGTCTGGATCCGGAAATTGCATTTGGCAAGTGTTTGGAAGATGAAGATCATTGATGTCTTTAGTTATTCTCAAATATGATGATGACTGGCATTGAGATGACTGTTTTGATGACTGAGAACCTTTTTGTTTTAAATTATTAAGCCTAATCATTTTTGCAACAGCTGAAAAATTACTAGTATCTACACTCAATCTTGAAACACAAACTCTTATCTAATGTTTTTAAAAAAAATCAAAAGAAGTCCCTTTAAGAGTTTAGTTGTTCTGCAGCTTAATTTCCGGTTTTCATTATTTTTAAATCGGTTAGATTTTATCTCCGGAAGTTTGGTAGAACACAGTTTTAAAATTGTAGTCGTTACACGTCGAAAGCCCAGACCGTCCGACTCGTCCTCCTTGGACATGAGTAGCAATTTGGTCGTTACACGTGTATAACTTGGAGCAAATCTAACTTCACTGTACAGAATCATAGGAAAATATATATATATAAGAATCCGCTATAAGTTATATAATCCACCGATATTAAATGTTATTAATAATTAAAAACTATAAAATTTTTCTGTTTTAAACCAATGGTTGGTTTGAGTTCAAGTCAACCGATTTCTATAATTAAAATTCAAAATTATATTCATGGTTTTCATATTTCAGTAAAAAATATTCTAAATTAATATTCAAAATGAATTCTGTTTCTATGGAAACTATCTAGAGGTCAACGGCAAAACTAAGTAAATAGCCGGTCATAGCTTTGTTTATATTATACATTTTAAATCTGGCCCTTTGTTTCTATGACCTTTGTCCCTAAGTTTAGACACTCTAAACACAGAGAAAAATATAAATGCAATAGGTGAAGAGATGAGAACCAATGGCAGGAGTTTTTCATAGAGGGATGGCAATGAGAACATTTTTATACTCCTTACATACCACATCTATGAAGTTAAAGGTAAGGAGTTAAAACTTCATATTGAGAAAACGCTAGTATCGTTTAAGACATTAATTCAGGTGGTGCTGAGATAAGGTAAATACACCTTGCATTATATGCATTTCTATGGCGAAAGGCCTAAAATATTTATTTAAAGTGCCAATTTTGCAGAAATAAATTATTAACGCAATGTAAATTAGATCTGAAACAATAAATAATATTTTTGCGTATTCAAAATTATTTTAACTTTCAATTTAATTTTATCTTCATATATTATGTATCCTGTCCTACAATTATGAAAAAATACTGATTAATTAAATTCATAATTAGGGAACCTCAATTTAAAAATCATCAAGAATACATATGCTAAATCATGGAATTAGAAAGAAGGAGATAAAACTCCTATGGTTTAAAAATGCCATAATGCTTTGCGAATTATATCTAGGTGTCGCTAGTGTTAGTAAAGTAGCTGCTATTGTTAGTTGACAGAACAAAAAAGCGTTATATTGAGTATATGCATTTTTTATAATTTTTAAATTGACGGTTCCCTAATTATAAATATAATTAACCAGCATTTTTTCATAGTTATACGATAGCGTACAGAATATAGGGAGATTAAAACAAATTGAAAGGTAAAATAATTTTGAATGCGTAGGAATATTCTTTATTATTTCAGTTCTACTTTGCATTGCGATAATAATTTATTTTTACAAAATGGACAGTTTAAATAAATGTTTTAGGCCTTTCGCCATAGAAATGCATACAATGCAGGACTACTTATCTTATCTCAGCGCCATCTAAATGATTGTCTCAAACGACATTGGAATTTCCTTAATATGGAGTTTTAAACTCCTTAATCCTTACTTTTGCCTTCATATATTACATACCATGCTTTCCTGTTGTGTCAACTAATACTAGCGACTACTTTATACTATGGTACACCTAAATATATTCTCTGAAAGCATTGTGGCATTTTCAAGTGTTTTATCCGTATGAGTTTTATCTCCTTTCTAACTCCATGGCCAATTCTATGGAGGTAAAGGGACTCTAACTCCATGACCGAATCTCAAAATTTGGTTACGAATTAATTAATACCTTTCTTCTTGCATCTACAGATAGTATATACTTAACGATCTATAAATGATGTATTCACAGACAGTTACAGTTAACAGCGAAATAAATTCGACAGTTCTAATTATTCGATCAACACCCTTCAATCTGCATTCTTTTTAACTCACTGGAATCTACTTGACGGGTTATATTTATTCCCATCTATATGGGTTGGTATCATGAAACCATGTTTAGTATATGTGTAAAGATCTATACATGATATATGCATGTATAAATGTACAGGGTTTCTAGGAATGTCCTTAAATTTCCAAGCAATTTTGTAAGGAAAGGTTTATAAATGTGCACTTTAAGTCTGTCGATAATAAAGTGACCATGTCCGATGGAATAAAAATAATTGCAGTGCCCCCAGGGGAGAATAAAATACAAATAGGATTTTTTTAAAGAAACCTTGTACTATAAAAAAAGCTCGTCTCTTTGTCTGTCTGTCCCACTTGGCTACAAAATTAGTAAAATATTGCCGACTTTTCGTAAATGTGAATGTCGGCAAATTGGCGATAACTCAATATCTTGTTAAATTAAATCTGATTTCTTTTTATAATCCCTGTCGCTTTGTGGAAATTATTAATTTAATAAATTCAATTTTAAATATAGCAAATGTCACTGTTCGTGGGACAAATATGTGCTGTTAAGTGTTCGTAAATTAATTACATTTTGTTAAGAGATGATGGTTTACTAATTATATTTCGTAAGGAAGTCATGTTTCAAAACATTAGGAGTGCAAAGCTGAAGGCGGACGAATGGAAAATAATATTTTATATAACTTTATGCATCCTGTCATATAACAGGTCTGGCATGCAGTGCGTATATAAAAAGAATGAAACTTAATAATCTGGAAACGTTTACAACTATTTACATGCCTCAACATTTACAATATATTGTGTGCTTTAGTTGATATCTTGCTCCACAAACCTAAAACCTCACTTTTATCTGAAGGTCCAGCGCACAGAAACAGCAAATGTTTGCACTTAGACCTAGAAATAGATTCCCACTTAACAACTTGCGCAGGTGTTTTCCACGCGGTAAATTTTAGGAATGGATGGTGTTGGCCCACTTCTGACAGCCGCTGATCTTGAAAAATTGAGTTTCGCTTTTGTTTTTATGCCCTTCTGGTGAGTGTTCTTTGAGGCAAACGTTGAACACTTGCCAGGGTCAACATTCTTGTCAAGAATTCGGTAGAATGAAATTTTAGTTTGAAACAAGGGAAATACAGATTTAGGGACGCTCATAGATTTGTTAAATATTTTGACTTTTAGTCCAAGGAATTAAAATAAAAAAGAAATAAAAATCTTGTGATATTCTTACTATATATGCAGAAGCTCTTATTGTCGAATCCATCCATTTCGTCCCAATAGCTCAACGGCAGAGCATCGGCTGGCCAGTTCGGAGATCCAGGGTTCGATTCCCGGTTGGGGTAGCATGGTTCTTTACAATGGCGCCCGAACAAATCAACCCTGTAGGTTAGTACAAAGATGTCGGAGGTCTAAAAGTGACTCTAGTACGACTAGTGCGGATTTAGTGGATTCTGGAAGATTGAGCGCCGATTTCAAATTAGGAGGATATACCACGCAGGATACTAACCTGGGTAAAAGTAGTAGTATCAGGAGACTAATCAGGAGGATGGTATCAGGAGGAGGGTTCGATTCCTGGCTGGGGCAGCAAGGCTTTTTACATACATTCTTACTTCTTACTAGCAGTATTCGCGTTCTTCTTACGGAATATATACCATTGCGGACGTATCCTCTGAAATCGTGGGCGTAATCTCAGGATACAGTCCAAATTTTTGGATAAATAACACGTTTATTTACAAGAATCACAGCGTAAACAGGAACAATATACAGCAAATAGCTCAATTGGTATCTCATAAGATCACCAAACAACTGTCAAGTACAGTAAAACAGCAATTAAATGCTCCACCAATTTCACAAAACAGCTGATATTATTCTCAAAATATTGACGTATTTCGCAGTTCAATGTAGCCCATATCACATCATCTGCTCTCCAACTGAGCGATATTTCCTTTTATATGCTCTCCATAGAAACTTCCAGAAGGGACTCGTATCTCGAAGAATATGCGTTATTTCGAGAAGGTTCGAGTATATTCGAAAAGTCGCCAAATTGACTATAAATCGCCAAATTTGGCAACGCCGATCAGATAGTCAATACGTGGTAACCCTAAATCCACGTCATAGAAAAGGCTTCCTGTAAAGGTGTTTTCTCCTTCTTGTTCTCAAAAGAGACTCCGATGAAAGCAGTTTACAATTTCGTTAACAGCAGTGTAAGAAACTTAAAGATCACAATTTGCTGTGAATTTTTAATATTTGGAGTTTTTCTATATGAAATTTCATAATAATTCTAACAAAAAAGTAAGAGGTTAGTTCTCCGATGCTCAGATAATAAACAGACAGGTAAATAGGTTCACATTACACTTTTAATTATATAGAAAATAGCAGATGTACCCGACGTTGCTCGCGATTTAAAATCGGTGCAAATTCCTGTAGTATTCTAAATGGCACTGTCATTCAATACATGCCATTAAAATATTTAATTTAATTCTTCTAAACAGAAATACAAGAATCTCTATTCGCGCTATGCAAAATTATCTTCTCAGGCAGATATGAATTATAAAACGTCCTGGTCCCGTTTATAAACAAATTTACAAAAAATATGAAACGTGATCAACATATGCCAAAATAAAAGCACTGAAAAGGTATTAGAAGATATACCGTACTATTTTTAACACTTTCCAACATAGTTAAAAGTGTTTACGACTTTGTTCATTCCGTCTATCTGTCTGTCTGTCCGTTCGCACGATAATTGACGTAAAAATGACTTTATCAAAATGAAATTTTAGTATATTGTTCAGATAGTCTGTGGTACATATGGGAATGTAAATGAATAATATCACCCAATTTATTTTGCATTAAACCCGGGTTGAAAAAGTATACATTGAACCCTATAGAACTTAATTTTTCAAACACTTTTTAGGTAAAGTTAAAATTCACAAATTGCTTTGAAAATTTTAGGAAATATTCAAATTATCCCTTAAAATATATAAAAAAAGTTGAACAAAATATGTTCGGTACTTTTCTAAATAAAAATTAAAATAATAATTGCACCCTTATTATATGAATAGATCACGTGACCCACTTCAAAATAAAGTATGGCATCCATCTTTTTTTTCCCAGTGTCAAAATCGTGATTTTTAAAGTTCTTTTGAATTTATATTAGGTGTTGCATTTGTCCTAAAGCCGCTTAATTTTTGTGTATTTTCTATGCATCTATATTCTACGCCAATGCAATTACAATATTTTTTAATTTAAATGATTATCAAACTTCGATTATTTCTATAACGCAGCCTAATTTTACGACTGCAGAATGTAAACAAATCAAGCTATAAGATGAGTTGCATAAGAATAGTTGAATTTTTTTAACGCAAAATTATTTAACTCTGGAGTCTGGTATATAGGTGATATGAATGAAATATTCATTAATTTTACATAAAGAAGCGGACGATTTTATACCATTGCCTTTTTCGATGAAACAGGGAGTTAGAAAGTACTTTTACCTCCATGGTTTTAAGATTGTAAGTAAAATAAATTATTATAATACTGTGATACTTTAAAAAATATCACCGCTGAATTATCGTATTTTAGAGATGTTTAAATAAAATTGCTTTGCAGTTGGAAAGTGTATAATCAATGTTTTATGCTCGATTGATCTTTCTTGTTTATCTTGTTTCAACAATTCGCTAACCACGATATATATGAATTGAAAAACCTTTGCAAATATAATTCAGATGACAAAGAAATTGAAAATATCAATAATTCCCGCAATATTTAAACACGAAGGCTGTAATGGATACAATCCAGTAAAAAGCAATACAATCAAAAATGCAACACATTTCAAATGCATTCATTTATAAAATTTATTTTTATATTTATTTCTGTATTATTTAAATAATAATAATAAAATAATAATAATAATCGTCTGTCGTATAAATACATTTGATTTAAATGTGTTGCTAAGCAACATGATGAAATTTTCTTCAAATAAATTTGTCGGAAAATGTGGTCTACATAATGTTGTTTCTGTGGTTCTAATGTTATTTCAAGGTTACAAAATTTTATGAAATTTGGTGCAGCTGTGTTCTCCCGCGATGATAAGACAAACACACAAACACACTCACGGACAGATTTTCAATTTTATTTTTATAGATTTCATACTACACAGTACAAACAAATTATTGCTTTTCAGAAAATTATCGAATTCTAGATTTTACCAAAAGACATTCTAAGACCTCCTAAATACTTTCGAAAGAAAAATGTCTCTATGTCAGTGTTTGGCCTATATTGTGAGGATTAGTGATGTATTCCAGCAGACACAACGTTCCAGTATTTTTTTTTTTTTTTTTTTTGTAGAGACGAAACACGTTTCGGAATATTTTCAAAGGGCCATATTATTGTCAAATTTATTTGTTAATTAGTTACTTTAAATGCTTAAAAGATCCTAAAAAGGAAAAAATAAAGGTGTTGGAAGCCTCAGATGTTATTTACAAAATGCCGTTATTATCAGTGACATTTACTGACAGCAACATTGATTTATTGAAATCTATTTCTGAACAGTATTATTTATAACTAGTAGTATACCCATTGTTCGCAGGGAATATATAATATAAAGAAAATTAAAATTCACAATTATGTGCAAATTTTTATAGTATTAATTTGATATTGTTATTCAAAACATTTTATTAAATATTTAAATTAATGCCCTTAAAGAAAGTTTAAGAATTTCTTTTCTTGCTACAAAATTATCTTCATGTTCAGATCTGAAGTATAAAACAACCTAGTCCCGTTTGTAAACAAATTTCTAAAAAGATATGAAATTGGATCAGAGTATATGACAGATAAGTTAGAAGAGTATTTGCCAAAATAAAACACATGGAGTAAAAAATTGAAAGTATCAATAATCTTTAAACCCTTAATTAATGGATATAATCCAGTCAAAAATGCAATTCCAATAAAATTTATATTTATGTTTTTATTTATTATTATTTAAATCGAAAAATATATAATAAAATCGTCCGCTGTATAAATACAACGGATTTAATTCCGTTGCTAAGCAACATGGTATATTTTTCTTTAAATAAATTGGCGATAAAATATCGTTTGCATAATGCTATCTCTATGGGAGGTTTGTTGCTTATTAATATCTCGATAACCCCTGATTTTAGAAACTCGGAAGATGGACTAAATTTTAAGGCGGATTATTTCAATGGTTGTTCACAAAATTTCGTGAAATTCCGTGCAGCCGTTCTCCCGTGATGATGAGATAGACGCAAAGACAAATTTTCAATTTTATTTATATAGATATAAAGCATAGGCTGAGCTTCAGTATAGATTCTACTAAATGTATGGAAAGAATTTCAACTTTAGACGATGTAAAACAGTTATAAATAATTAAATGTTCGAACCAAATGAATGACCATCTGAAATTAATCTTGGATTTGGATAAAATGAAATAGAATCTCTCAGCAAGCGTTGTAATTTATCTTTTGCAAAATGTTTAAATGTCTGCAGGGATTATTTAGCTAATGGTGATCATAGCGTGGCCCCACATGTGGAACATCGAGAAAGTTATTCCAAAATTATAACTTGTATTTATTCTGAATGAGAACTTGTCTCCAGCAATTTATATTAACTGCTACATGATCCTGCATTTTTGTTAAATATCCCTGGTAACATGCCAATATTGTATATCTTGAATTTTCACTGAAAATATTTCTAATGCAACGCCAATATTGGGTTACACATCGGCTGTCAGTATTGGTTAAATATTGAATTTACAATATTATTCCAGTATTGGCGTTACATTGGAAATTTTCCCAATAAAACGCCAAATTGGGGATATATTGGCAGCCAATATTGGCTGAATATTGGAATTACAATATTGCTCCATTACTTCCGTTACATTGGAAATATTTCCAGTGAAGGCTTAATATTTTCCAAATATTGGCATGCTAATATTGGCTAGTCCTGAATATTTGCAGCCAATATTACGCCAATATTGAGCAAACGGTGTAATTTTTATTTTAAATCGGTGTCCCCTGAATTTATTGTCCTGTTTGTCTGTTATGACAGCTTTTTAGTCGAGAACGACTCAATGGATTCATATACTTTTTACTAGTATATTAAGTTTAGTAAGGATCATGTTTATGGCTATAAATATTTTAGATATTGTACCGCGGCAATACATAGCATGGAAAATTCAAAAACACACTTCCAAGAAAAATATTTCCTGAAATACCCGTTTGACGTCGATGAAATTTATTTCACGCTATTTGATGAGTCTAAGGAATGTTCATCCTCGCAAACCTATACCTGCGGAGGGTCGAGAATTAAAATACCTGCTTTTGTCTATTTGTAATAACCACTTATAATAAAAAAATGGCTCATCGATTTAAATTTATTTCATTGGTTTGTGAAGCTTAATTGAAAAAAGGTTTCTGGCTAAAATATTCAGATTTTGGAAAGCATTAATCCTATTACTTTCCTTATATACATAATGTATAAGGAAAGTATTGTGACGGGGTCGAAAATTCGAATTCGAGTTTTCGACGGGAGAGCACGTTTCAAGCATCCCTGATCACGAATCAAACATTTTTGAGGTGATGTCTGTCTGTGTGTGTGTGTGTGTGTGTGAAAGTATGTGTGTGTGTGTGAAAGTATGTATGTGTGTGTGAAAGTATGTGTGTGTGTGTGTGTGTCAGTGAGTCTGTGGAGACCATAACTGACGAGCAAATGAACCGATTCGAACGAAATTTGGTACAAAAATCACAATCCGTGAATACTGGAAACCTATTGTTTTTAAACGTAATCGAATGTTCAGAACTACTGTAATAGCTACTGTAAGAAAAACATATTTTTTTTATTGTAAAAATAGTAAATTCATTGCATTATATAAGGAAAGTCATGTGTTTCCCACATCAGATTTTTTAGTATTATCTCTGGCAACATCGAGCAATTCTCCCAGTATTCAATACGAAGAAAAAATTCGTAATACATGCAAGATACATTAAAATTGTGTTTATGATACAAATCAGTTAAATGCGACCATCGGGTTTACTAATCTGTTGCCAATTTATACATTTTTAATGAATCATAAACATTTTTAAAATAACAACTTGCAGACGATATAGCTCATAAAGAAATTCATTTCTTCATTCCGATTCTGATACAAATGAAGGTAAAAAATATGGAAAAATATGGAAAGTCGAATGCAAACTTACAGATATATTAATGATAATTTTCAGATATTGAAACAGTTTTTCATATTAAAAATAAGTAAAGTAAGGAAATCAATAAATAGTTTTAGTAAATGTAAAACTGAAAAATATCTGGATTCTGAGTTTATTCACATACATCCTTCCTTCTATATATGTATTATTTTTATCAAACAATTTGTCGTTCCTTTGTTCCTATCAACGGTTTTGACTCCTGGCAACAACGTAAAATTGCGTCATTTTCTTTTGGAATATTTTTATTTACTGAAATGTATTTTTTTCGTCCGAAAAAAAAAGGTGAATGTGAGGATTCAAGGCTAAAAATAAATCAGCGTTTCAGAAAATACATGTTACTTTCAGAGAACAGCTGTGAGTGAATTGCTTGGCATTCGAAGTCTGGCATGAAGTTCTGTTTGTTTTCATTAATCCCGAGGTTGGTTACAAACATCGAACTGACGTAAGTCAATTACATTTAGAGGCAACTGAAATCAAGAGATGTTTATATATTACTGTTGTCTTATCAAATACTAGAAAGCCGCGCAGACAGTGACTTGTACTTTTTGTAGTTGTTGCAATAGTAAGCACAGCACAGAAATAGAAATATTGGCATACATGTAAACAAGAAGCTACCTCGAATTTCATGAAATTTTTATGGGTAGACGTGGTTTGGCCCCAATTAAAATTTAGAGGTTCTTTTGCCTGTCTATCTTCATGTCCTTCTGACTGTTTTTTATTTCATTGCAGATGATTTTTTTTATATATCATCAATGAATTTATTTAGAGTTTGTATCCCATTGTGGTAACTATAGTAATCGAGTTACATTTCAAATACCTAAATCCTCAGCTGGCTATCTTTTAATCAAACCATTGAAAAATAATGTTATAATTATTAATTTAAATGTCTGAAAACGTTAGAAGGCAACATACAGGGATCGGAGCTGAAATATTGTGTTATATACCGCAATTTCAATATTAATAGAGCTATAAAATGGGCATCAGTTTGTGCTTAAATTTGAAACGGTTTTTGATATTCAGAATTTTTATTAAGTGTGCAAGTATCACATTTAATGAATAAACACATTAAACACTGCCATGAGAGTGTCTTCCGCACTTAATGAACTAGAGTTCTATACAGGGTGATTAAAAAAAGATGGGCAAACTTTAAAAGGTGGTAGTACACACGAAACCAAGCATTTTTTACCATAGTTTACCGGATTGGAAATGAAACGTAATGGCACTTACTTGCGCAGTGGGCGCTTAGAAATGGATGAGGTGAGGCGAAAACACAAGAAATAATTAGAAGTTACAAAAAGGCATTTAATAAACAATAATTACAGTTATGACTCAAAAGAGCGACCGCCAACCTGAATGGACTGCTGCTCACCTGAATGCTCACAACGGCGATGGAGGGATTGGCGAACTCTCTCGAACAGACCAGGCATATCGGGTATTTCGGCAGCAGCGGCCTAAATTCTGGCCACGAGTTCCTCTTCAGATTCAAGGGGAGTGTCAAAGACTTCGGTTATCTTTTGAACGTTTGTCGTTGTTCCTTATTGTTTGTTACTTTTGTATTTCGTTCATGTGCTCCAGCTATTGGAAATATATATAAAAGACAAAGTATAAAGTATTGTTTACAGGAAAATTTTTGTTTTCGAGATTTTGATGCCAATATATATGTTAGGACCTTCTGAACACTTTTTGACTATTTTTAGAGTGATGTCAGTCCGTTCGTCTGTCTGTGGTCGATTTCTATTTTCTTGCGTATACGATAGCTGCCTCGCCATAAATATTAATGGATTTTCACGAAACTTTGAATTCGGCTTTGCTAACAAAAAAAAATCTAGAACTAAATCGAATTTTTTGAAATCCGAGCGAAAATTTCGAAACATATTCGAAATTTTAAATTTTTTTATATATGGCAGTACTGGGCAAAATTTGACATAATAATACATAAAAGGCTCAACACATGGCTCAATGGTCACGAAACTTAATAGTTTCAATCATTGTAGTAAAGAATAGATACAATTTCTGTATTGGTGACGTCATTATCCCCCTCGAGCGGGGTTGCAAGTTATTCCCACTGTCAAACTTGGTATGAATTAAAAGATTTTTTCAAGCCTTCTATATAATAAAAGGCAATGTCTGTGTGTGTGTGTGTCTGTCTGTCTTATACACTATACGTTTCGCGACCGCGCGTCGGAGAGCTACGAAATTTGGCAATCGGAGACCCGGGGGGGAGGGAAGGGGACACATGAAAACCGATTTTTAAAATTTTAATTATTTTTTTATTTATTTAATGTTTTATGCGATTTCGACCGTTTTTTGCCTTTTTGCCCTTTTTTCTCCACGATCCAGACATCGTAGAAAAAAATAAATCACACCATCGGAAAGAGCAGAGAATTTCGAGTAAAAATATATCAATTTCAAATCTGAATTTCGATTTCTAATATTTTTTAAAGATTTTAAAACAAAACTCACTTTTGGCTCAAAAAATCAATTTTTTGTTTTTAATTCTCGCATCGTGAAAAGTACTCATAATTTCGACTAATAATTTACATTTTTAGAAAGCTGAAATATCTGGCATTCTTACAAGTCTAATGTGGTCCAGAAATAATGAAAATTGCCTTCAGGATGGCAATTTTAAAGACGCCATGATTTTAAATTTCTCGGCGTTCCGTTCGTTTCTCCCCCGCTGAAGCAGGGAAGGTGGTGGGTGGGGACGTCAAGGTGGAGGTGACGTCACGGTTCTGAATAGAGCGCCTTTGCTCTATATAAATTATTATATTTATATTTTAAATGATGGGACGATCTGGATTTTTTAAATGTATATTTTAACTTTTGGATATTTTAAATGGATATTTTAATTTTATGGATATTTTAAATGATAGAACAATGAAACAATGGAATGAGGATGATGGAATTAAGCATATGGTCATTTTAAATTGCAAATTAGCGCGCGGGAAGTTAGCGGTAGGCCCGGGTTCGATTCCCGCCACTGCCAAAACTGCCGCCGTGTTTACGTGGAATACGATCACGTTAAATATGTGGGTCCGTAAGTCCTTCCGAGAGGTTGGTGGTAGGGGAAGGAGGATACGGCCCCTGTGGATGCCTCCCCCACTGGGTTCCCGTCTAAATTGGGTGAATATGTAGAAAGTTATGGAGATTGTCGCGGAGGGCGCGGCAGCCCAGTGGTTAGCGCGCGGGAATTGCACTCAGTAGGCCCGGGTTCGATTCCCGCCACTGCCAAAACTTACGCCACGTTCACGCAGAGTACGATCACGTTAAACATGTGGGTTCGTGAGTCCTTCCGAGAGGTTGGTGGTAGGGGAAGGAGGATACGGTCTAAATTGGGTGAATAAAAAGAAAGTTATGGAGATTGTCGCGGAGGGAGAAGTAGCCCAGTGGTTAGCGCGCGGGAATTGCACGCGGTAGGCCCGGGTTCGATTTCCGCCACTGACATGGAGTACGATCACGTTAAACATATGGGTCCGTATGTTTTTCCGAGAGGTTGGTGGTAGGGGAAGGAGGGTACGTTCCCTGTCTTATACACTATACGTTTCGCGACCGCGCGTCGGAGAGCTACGAAATTTGGCAATCGGAGACCTGGGGGGGAGGGAAGGGGACACGTGAAAACCGATTTTCAAAATTCTAATTATTTTTTTATTTATTTAATGTTTTATGCGATTTCGACCTTTTTTTGCCCTTTTTGGCCTTTTTTCTCCACGATCCAGACGTCGTAGAAAAAAAAAACTCACACCATCGGAAAGAGCAGACAATTACGAGTAAAAATATATCAATTTCAAATCTCCATTTTGATTTCTAATATTTTTTAAAGATTTTAAAACAAAAGTCACTTTTGGCTCAAAAAAACGATTTTTGGTTTTTAAATTCTCGCATAGTAAAAAGTACTCATAATTTCGACTAATAATTTACATTTTTAGAAAGCTGAAATATCTGGCATTCTTACAAGTCTAATCTGGTCCAGAAATAATGAAAATTGCCTTCAGGATCGCAATTTTAAAGACGTCATGATTTTAAATTTCTCGGCGTTCCGTTCGTTTCTCCCCGCTGAAGCACGGAAGGTGGTGGGTGGGGACGTCAAGGTGGAGGTGACGTCACGGTTCTGAATAGAGCACCTTTGCTCTATATAAATTATTATATTTATATTTTAAATGATGGGACGATCTGGATTTTTTAAATGTATATTTTAACTTTTGGATATTTTAAATGGATATTTTAATTTTATGGATATTTTAAATGATGGAACAATGAAACAATGGAATGAGGATGATGGAATTAAGCATATGGTCATTTTAAATTGCAAATTAGCGCGCGGGAAGTTAGCGGTAGGCCCGGGTTCGATTCCCGCCACTGCCAAAACTGCCGCCGTGTTTACGTGGAATACGATCACGTTAAATATGTGGGTCCGTAAGTCCTTCCGAGAGGTTGGTGGTAGGGGAAGGAGGATACGGCCCCTGTGGATGCCTCCCCCACTGGGTTCCCGTCTAAATTGGGTGAATATGTAGAAAGTTATGGAGATTGTCGCGGAGGGCGCGGCAGCCCAGTGGTTAGCGCGCGGGTATTGCACTCAGTAGGCCCGGGTTCGATTCCCGCCACTGCCAAAACTTACGCCACGTTCACGCAGAGTACGATCACGTTAAACATGTGGGTTCGTGAGTCCTTCCGAGAGGTTGGTGGTAGGGGAAGGAGGGTACGGTCTAAATTGGGTGAATAAAAAGAAAGTTATGGAGATTGTCGCGGAGGGCGAAGTAGCCCAGTGGTTAGCGCGCGGGAATTGCACGCGGTAGGCCCGGGTTCGATTTCCGCCACTGACATGGAGTACGATCACGTTAAACATATGGGTCCGTATGTTTTTCCGAGAGGTTGGTGGTAGGGGAAGGAGGGTACGTTCCCTGTGGATGCCTCCCCCACTGGGTTCCGGTCTAAATTGGGTGGCACATCCTGGCCGTCCAACCAGTTACCAGGCCCGGGTTCGATTCCCAAAATTGCCGCCGAGTTTACGCGGAGTACGAGCACGTTAAACATGTGGGTCCGTGAGTCCTTCCGAGAAGTTGGTGGTAGGGGAAGGAGGGTACGGTCTAAATTGGATGAATAAAAAGAAAGTTATGGAGATTGTCGCGTAGGGCAAAGTAGCCCAATGGTTAGCGCGCGGAAATTGCACTCGGTAGGCCCGGGTTCGATTCCCAAAATTGCCGCCGTGTTTACGCGGAGTACGATCACGTTAAACATGTGGGTCTGTAAGTCCTTCCGAGAGGTTGGTGGTAGGGGAAGAAGGGTTCGATCCCTGTGGATGCTTCTCCCACTTGGTTCCGGTCTAAATTGGGTGAATAAAAAATAAGTTATGAAGAATATCGCGGAGGGTGAAGTACCCCAGTGGTTAGTGCGCGGGATTTGCACTTGGTAGGCCCGGGTTCGATTCCCAAAATTGCCGAATAAAAATAAAGTTATGGAGATTGTCGCGGATGGCACGGTAGTCCAGTGATTAGCGCGCGGGAATTTCACTCGGTAGACCCGGGTTCGATTCCCGCCATTGCCAAAACTGCAGCCGTGTTCACGCGGAGTACGATCACGTTAAACGTGTGGGACTGCAAGTCCTTCCGAGAGGTTTGTGGTAGGGGAAGGAGGGTACGGTCTCTTTGGATGCCTCCCCCATTGGGTTCCGGTCTAAATTGTGTGGCACTTCCTGGCCTTCCAAGCAGTTACCTTACACCTTTCTGGTAGGTCGCGCCAACGAGTTTGCCACGGTCAGAATTTTCAAGGGTAGCGAACAGGCTGGTCGCCAAAGGCGGCTAGTTTAAAATGAAGGGCGACACGCTATAATTGTGATCATTTGGATCAACGATACACATTTCTCAAAATTTTTCTTGTAAAATTTGAAGAAAAAAATACAAGGTACTTAAAAATGGATTAATGGATTCTGGTATCAAGGTACTTAAAAATGGATTAATGGATTCTGGTATCAAGGTACTTAAAAATGGATTAATGGATTCTGGTATAAGTCGAGTGGAACCATACTCCAGTAAATTTATAATGCTGCATATGCACCAGTTCGACGATTTGGGTTTGTTTACGTTATTCACTCTCAATAAAGTATGAAATTACATTATTTTAAAATATTTTTTTGAAATATGCAGCATTATAATAATAATACTTTATACATATTTTTTTTTGTCTTGTTTTATAACTTTCAGGTGATTAATTAAATCTTAAATCAGAGCAAAAGTCCTATATGTTCATTGAAGTGTCTCTGAAAGCGTACAGTTAGACTAAGGCTTTTATATACAGGGTGATTAAAAAAAGATGGCCCCAACTTTACGAGGTGGTGGTACACACCAAACCAAGCATTTTTCGTCATAGTTTACCGGGTTGGAAATGAAACGTAAAGGCGTTACAGGGCCAATGGATTGGGCGAGGTGGTCCCATTGCTTGGCCCCCATGATCGTCCGATGTCCCGTGTTTTGACTTATTTTCGAGGGGTTATCTCAAGAGTAACTACTATGACACTCCCCTTGAATTTGAAGAGGAACTCACCGTCAGAATTTCGGTCGCTGCTGCCGAAGTGCGCGACATGTCTGGTCTGTTCGAGAGAGTTCGCCAATCCCTCCATCGCCGCTGCGAGACGTACATTCAGGTTGGCGGTCGCTCTTTTGAGCCATTACTGTAATTATTGTTTATGAAATGTCATTTTATAATTTCTAAGCCATTCTTGTGTTTTCGCCTCACTCCATCGGTTTCACCATTACAGCGCTTACTGGCACCTTTACGTTTCATTTTCGACATAGTAAATTATGACGAAAATGCTTGGTTTGGTGTATACTATTAGCTCGTAAAGTTTGGCCCATCTTTCATGAATAACCCTGTATATATTATAGGAATTCTAAGTTAGGCCTAACCGGCACTAAGCGCTTCCGCTATTATTCTCAGATCACTCGAGAAAGACAATTTGAATACCATTTTAATGAGATAATTTTGAGTCGTTTTACTAAGGTACGTACGATATAAAATGTACATTAAAAATATTTTTTTTAAGATATCTTCGGTATAAGAAATCGGCGGTGGCTCCAATCCAGTGGAATCCAGTTTTGCATGAATAACATTTTGTATAATAAAACTTAACTTTTGTAATATTGGGGAAAAAATACAAAACGAAAGCTATCCAAAATCTGATTATATACACTTGTACGCTTTTCAAAGAGCTACAAATTCTTGCTTATTGTTCAAAGTTAGCTCTTTTAGTTTTTGAGATACAAGCTTGAAAAACGGAAAATTATCAAAGTTTTTCAACTTGAAAAGATGATTCCTCGAAAACTATAAGAGATTCTTTTAATAATAAATATAGATTTTAATTCTAAATTTTCTAGTACACATTTTTGTTGTTTATTATTTATATCGATTCTTTATAGTTTACTATATATTTCGAGTGAAAGTTAGAAAAAAAAAATTAAAGAAACAAACAAGCAAAAAAACACTTGCTTGGAGAACTATTTTTTTAAAGATTTTTCGAAAAACAAAGTTCAAAATATTAAAATATTGAAATTATTTTTATATATTCATAATCTGGACCCTATTTTCGGCAAAACAAGAAAAGTTATTTACTTTTTATATATTAAATTCGGGGGGGGGGGGGGTGTTCAAAGTGTTTACACTTTTTACCAGTGTGTCCAAAGTATTTACATCTTTGGTAACGCTTCGTTTTTCCTCCAGAGAAACTCCAACCATAGATGTTATTCACATCAAAATATCAAACTTCTTTTATTGAAATTGTGGTGCAGACTAAAAATAAATTTCAACTCTATTTAGATAAAACTAAAGTAAATATTAACTGTGATGAAAAAATATGTTAAGTAGTTATAAAGTATAATTTTTTTTTAATTTAAAATCAAATGGCATTATATTTTGTAGACAATAACATACGTTTTTTGGGATAGTTCACACAGTGAATAAAAATCTTCTTTCAGTGAATAAAAATCTTCACGTGATTTTTCACAAGTACTCGCTAGTCAATAGTATATTCAGTATTCATTCTCTCTCTCTCTATCACTCTCTCACACACACAACGTTGCTTCGTACAATCTAAGTATTCCTTAAGGTTATTTATGTCAACTGTGACTGTAGTCGTTTATTGCCAGAGCATCAATTTTAAACAAAGAACGGATAGTTAATATGTAATCAAGAAGATGTAATGACTACCCTATACGATATGAAAAATCACAGTATTTCACTTTACTCCAATTACTTAAAAGGTTTGTCTAGCCTAATATAACTACTGTTAAATAATAACCCAAGTTAAAATAATAAGATCGTTTTTAACAAAAGCACTTACTTGCTAGCATTACGAAATCGATGAACAAGTGAATGACCTATTGGCCGTCGTCCAATGACAAAAGGGCGACGTTTCAGATGTAAAATCGTCTACTTAGTTGATGTGGAACATAGAACGCCCAATGTATTTGAACACGATTGAAACAAAAGATAGATTTGAAAATATATATTAATTTGTAGATTTATCAACATCGATTTTGTGTGAGGCTTCTGTACCTTTTGATGTGAATGACATCTAATATTCGGGTATATCTGGTTGAAATCGGAGTATTACGAAAAATGCCAAAACTTTGCAAGCTTATATCGCTGAACCTTAAAGATACAAAACAAAATCATTTTTACTTGTTTTATCGGATATATGTTTTTTTTATCTATATAAATAAAATTGAAAATTCGTCTGTATTTGAAATTCTGTGTGTGAAATTTTGTGAGTAGCCGTGAAATGACTTAGAATGTAGTTCATGTTTCAACAGGGGTTGTCGAGATATTAATAAAAAAAAACCTCTAATTAAATATTCCACATTAAGCAGACGATATTTTTTCCGCCAATTTATTTGAAGAAAATTATATCATGTCACTTAATAACGGATTAAAACCCAAGGTGTTTATGCAGCAGACGAGTTTTGTTAAATCCTTTCCGATATAAATAATTTAGAAATATATATAAAATACATTTTATGGAAATTGCATTTAAGACTGGATTATATCAATTACGACCTTTAGGTTAGAAGATCACGGGGATTATTGATAGTTTCAATTTATTACGTCACCTGTTTTATTTTTACAAATATTTTTGAAACTCATATATTGTAGTACGGGTAATATTCTACTAATACACGGGTATATCTTTTAATCAACGAGAATATAAGTGGTAGGGATATATCTTCCCATACAATTTCAACATTTTCATTTTGGCATATGTTGATTCAATTTCATATTATTTTTAAATTTGTTTCCTAACGATACCAGGCTGTTTTATTCTTCAGATCCGCGTGTGAAAATAATTTTATATAGCGGGAACAGACATTCTTAAACTTTTTCTAGTTGTATTAATTTAAATATTTTAATAGAATGTTTTGAATAACAATGTCATTTAGAATACTATAGGAATTTGCCTATGATTATGAATTTTTATTGAGTTTCTTTATAATGTACATTCCTTACGAAGAACGGGTATACTGCTAGTGAATGTATACAAATAATTACAATATTTTAACGTCCGAAAGGGTTTTTGTCTCACTCTGTTTATTTTCCTTCGAAGTGAACTCTAAATTATAAAATAAAGGTATAAATGGTAAGCAACAAAAATGTTCAGTAGGAAATCCAGTTTCTAGATCAATAACTTGTTTTCACAAAGCTATTATAGCTTTCGAGGAATCGTCTGCCGTGGAGTTGAAAGAGTTGAAAATATCTAACATGGGTTGTAAATAAATTTCTCTCATTGAATACATCTTAACCTGAGTAATATTGCATACACGTTCGTTTTCGAAGCGATCCGAATAGATGAAATAAGCTTCTCTACCATGGAGATAAAAGTACGGAGTTAAAATTTCCTATTAAGAAAAGGGCAATATCGTTTGTGGCAATCATTCAGGTGACGCTGGGGCAAGATAAGTAGTCCCTGTATTGTATGTATTTCTATGGCGAAAGGCCTAAAATATTTATTTAAACTGTCCATTTTGTAAAAATAAATTATTAATAAAATGCAAAGTAGAAATGAAACAATAAAGAATATTTCTATGTATTCAAACTTATTTTAGTTTTCAATTTATTTTTATCTCCCTATATTCTGTACTTTATCTTACAACTATAAAAAATCTAGTTAATTATACTCATAATGAGAGAACCCTTCACTTCAAAATAAGCAAAAATACATATACTAAATACTACGCTTTTCTGTTGTGTCAGCTAACAATAGCGGCTACTTTACCAATACTAACGACACCTAGATATAATTCTCAAAGCATTAACGCATTTTCAAGCTTTTCATACTTAGGAGTTTTATCTCCTTTCTAACTCCATGTTCTCCTCTGTAGAGGATTTTTAAAATGAGCGCCATTATTTCTCATGATAATCCACTATCTGAGGCGATCTCCATAATAATCTACGATTCAAAGCGCTACAGCTTTTAAGTAATCCACTTCAGACTTTAAAATGTCATAAGAAGCATAATTTAATATGATAGACAAAAGCATTGAATGCAGTAAAAGATTCTAGTTCAGGGATGTTTGAAATGTGTCGTAAAGTCGAATTCGAATTTTCGATCTCGTCACAAAATTTCTCCTCTACATTATACTATGTGTATGTAGGAAAAGTTATAAACGAAACAGTATTGCATTTTTGATATTGTTATATCAGCGGCGTCATGGGAATATACGATTAAGGTAATATTTTGGAAAAAGGTTATTTAAATTTATAAATTTATCATAAATTTACTCATCTCCTTTGCAACATTCATTGCATTTTTTATCCTTCGCAACGTTCATTGCATTTTTTATCCTTTGCAACATTCATTGCATTTTTTATCCTTTGCAACATTCCTTAAAATATATTCATAAATTTATTTATTTATAATATTTATGATATAATTATATAAGCTGCGACCATGGAATATAAGATTAAAGTAATATTTCGGAAAAAGGTTATTTAAATTCATAAATTTATTCATATCCTTTGCAGCGTTTATTGCATTTTTTATCCTTTGCAGCATTCATTTAAATATATTCATAAATTTATTTATTTACAGTATTTTTGATGTCATTATATAAGCTGCGGCCATGGACTATAAGATTAAGGTAATATTTAGGAAAAAGGTTATTTAAATTCATAAATTTATCATAAGTTTATTCATATCCTTTGCAGCGTTTATTGCATTTTTATCCTTTACAGCGTTTATTGCATTTTTTAACCTTTGCAACATTCTTTTAAATATATTCATAAATTTATTTATTTATAATATTTTTGTTACTGTTATATCAGCTGCGGTGATGGAATATAAAATTAAGGTAATATTTAGGAAAAAGGTTATTTAAATTCATAAATTTATCATAAGTTTATTCATATCCCTTGCAGCGTTTATTGCATTTTTATCCTTTGCAGCGTTTATTGCATTTTTTAACCTTTGCAACATTCATTTAAATATATTCATAAATTTATTTATTTATAATATTTTTGTTACTGTTATATCAGCTGCGGTGATGGAATATAAAATTAAGGTAATATTTAGGAAAAAGGTTATTTAAATTCATAAATTTATCATAAGTTTATTCATATCCCTTGCAGCGTTTATTGCATTTTTTAACCTTTGCAACATTCATTTAAATATATTCATAAATTTATTTATTTATAATATTTTTGTTACTGTTATATCAGCTGCGGTGATGGAATATAAAATTAAGGTAATATTTAGGAAAAAGGTTATTTAAATTCATAAATTTATCATAAATGTATCTATATATTTATCTATATGACTATACAATAAATCTCCAGCTAAACCTTAAACTTCGCTTTTCCTGAAATAACGTGCATGAAACGGAAACCTTTTCAAGAAGGAATATTCTTTCGGTTCCCTGAAATTCCGTTTAAGGCAGGTTCGACCGTATGAGTGTTCTATAAAAGTTAATATTGTGTTTATGATCTTTCCATTCTTTTCATTTAACTCCCTCGAATTCAATTAATGTAAAAAGTATCACGTTCTCCGTCATGAATTCTCCGCGTGACATGGGAAATGATGTTAGAAATAAAATTGAGCCAGAAGAGGAAGAAGAATAGCACACTAGATAAATTCCCTCTTCAGGAAGTCAAGGATCTAACAAAGCTTGTGGATACATTGCTTTCAATAATACGCAAATAACAGCGTTTGAAATTCAATTTTCTCTTAGCGGTTTCTCTTTCCCCCTGCATGTGTTATTAACGGTCTCTTCATTCAACACATTGGATGGACACGATCTAGGCTCCCATACCATGTTGAGAGCTGAAAGTAGGCTCACATTTTCATTTTGCAGAACATTTTTTATCTGCAAAATTTTTACGTCATTATGTTGCATCATTTACCACGCCATTATGTTGCATCATTTACTACGTCATTGTATTGCATCATTTACTACGTCATCTTTGACGGACTCGTTCATCTATAAAATCTTTGACGGAAGATTTTCATCTATAAAATTATTTTCAAGCCATTACGATTATGTTATGTCGTTACACCATTTTTATACGTCATAACAATGTTTTTGCCCTTTCCTATATATATATATATATATATATATATATATATATATATATATATATATATATATATAGGAAAGGGCAAAAACATTGTTATGACGTATAAAAATGGTGTAACGACATAACATAATCGTAATGGCTTGAAAATAATTTTATAGATGAAAATCTTCCGTCAAAGATTTTATAGATGAACGAGTCCGTCAAAGATGACGTAGTAAATGATGCAATACAATGACGTATATATATATATATATATATATATATATATGTTTCAGTATCTTCAAAAGAAATGATCCTTTAGTTGTAACGCGTCGATCCATGTATAATACTACATACGTTTGAGCGTGAATTACATCAATTCAAAACTATATAAATCTTATTCTTATCAAAAACTTATATTATATTATACATAATTGCCCAAACTTTGTCATTTACTTATACTCCTATTTTCCTTTGATAATTTTGCACAATGTTACGATTTAGCTTCTGGAATCATGGGTGTACTCATCTTACAAGATTCTTAAATAAACGTCAGATACAATAAAACAGAAATTAAATGCTCCACTAATTCACAAAATAGCTGATACTATTCTCAAATTACTGGCGTATCTCATACTTCAATTAGTTCGTATCATCTCAACTGCTACTCCAATTGAACGATGACACCTTTTATATACTCTCTGTAGAAATTCCTAGAAATGGCTCGTACCTACAAGAATATTCGATATTTCAAAAAAGTTCTAGTATATTCTAAAACTCGTCAAAAATCGCTAAGTTGACAATAAATCGTCAAATATGACAATCCAGCTCAAAATAAGGCAACCCTACACCTACGTAATAGGAATAGCTGACTGTAAAGGCGTTTTCTCCTTCTAGGAATTCAAAGAACCTCAAATGAAGGAATTTTATATGTTCGTATCACAATAATATAAATTTTGTATAAGATTTATATAGTATTGTTTTTAATTGAATCTGTCTACATCCTCAATTTGCTTTAATTTTGTGTGATTAAGATTTATGCTCTACTTTTCAGTGCGCCACTATTGTGTAAGGAAGGAAGGAAGGACATTGACAATTTTCCTCCCTCAAAATGTATTAACAATGTCTGTTTATTTTCAGCAAAACTGAGCAATAAAGCCTCAGTTCAAATTTTTATTTCTCCATATTATAGAAATGTGATAATCTGCAGCAAAAGTGACATGTTGGCCACATCAGAATTTTTGAACTTCTTGCAAGACGTTGGAGTCATAATGAACTATTGTGTTTCGAAGCTTTCCATTCTTCTCATTTTTGCCTTCACGCACTCAATTACTTGTAGAAAAAAGTATCACGTTCTTCGTCACGTGTTCACCGCGTGATACGGCAAATGATGTTAGAAATGAAATTGAGCAAGAAGAGGAAGAAGAATAACCCACTATATGAATTCCCTCTTCAAGAAGTTGAAGGATCTAACAGGGCCTTTGGATACATTACGTTCAATAATACACATATAATGGAGTTTGAAATTCAATTTTTCTTTTAGTTTTATGGTTTAAGATTACCAATTTGAAAATACTAAAACTAATTACCCTGCGTCGCCTGGGTTCTAAGTAAGCGACTGCTAAGCAAATAATACAGATACATATAACACTACTCCATTTTCCGAAACGAAAGTTTTGAACAAAAATCGTTTCCCCGTTCTGTTTTTTCCATGAGTAGCCATGTAAATCCCAACGAATTTCCAAGGTACAAATCGGAAGGGGCTCATCCGAAGGTTTGGAGCATTTGTTTCTCCGGTCGAGAAAAGAGCTGATCCTCAACACGAACCAAACTCAACGAGCCACCCAAACCCACTGGGCAGAGATAGCCGCCGACTCCGACATGACAGTGTATTTTTTTTTCCATGTGCAGCCATATCAATTGTAATTACAAAGAAAATCTTCGTATAACTACAGCATACAGTAAAAAATAAGATTGTCAACTGGTTTTGAAGGCGAAAAAGAAAAAATCTGATGTGTGTGTGGGCAGCACACAACTTTCCTTATATTTTACTACTTTTACAGTAAAAAGAAAATAATTAGTATATACTTTTATTCTTTCCAAGATATTGCATTTTCGTCAATGAGTCGTCATTTTCATTGATTTAGCGTCATTTCTATCTATTTGGCGAGATTTTCGTTAATTTGGCAACATTTAATAAAGTCGCCAAGTTGGCGACATTCCACCAAATTCATCGCCAAGATCTCGCCAAACCTTATGGACGGAGGAATAATTTATTCTTATAGCAGATAAATAACTATTGGTGTTCAAATGCAAAAGTATTACTCAAATTACCTTTACTTATGAATGGGACGAGCTAAATCCACGAGAATGATATCAACCAGTGTATTGCATGATATTACATATGAAAAGTGAACGTGTTTCTCAACAGTTAATATATATATTTTTTAATTTATGGGATTTTTTGATAAATTTATTTGAAAAGTATGCAATATCTTGAGAACGGTTCATGCTAGCGTTATAAAGCTTATGTCAATCGTTTTCTAAAGAAAAATTACATAAGAAATGTCTATTTGCGTAACTTTATTAAAGGGTTTGATTTTTTGGTGATCTTTCCAAATTTCACTCGAAAATTTAGGGGGTTTCTGAACATTCGATTCTGTTTAAAAACAATAGGCTTCAAGTATTCACTGATTGTAATTTCTGTACCCAATTTCATACGAATCGCTCCATTCGTTCGTGAGATATCGTCTCCACAGACTCACTGATACACACACACACACACACACACACACACACACATACACATCACTTCAAAAATGTTCGATACGTGATCAGGGATGCTTGAAACGTGCTCTTTCTTCGAAAACTCGAATTTTAATTTTCGACCCAGTCACAATACTTTTCTTATACATTATGTATATAAGGAAAGTAAAAATGACTTCTTTTCCAAGATAAGCAAGAAGCGCAACCTTACATACGCAAGTTCGCAGCATCTCCTCTTCTCTTCTAGCGATACTGAACTTGTATCAACACGCCCATCACAACTCTTAATAAGTGACCGGACATTTAGATAGTTAACTAACTATGGTTTAGTTAACCGGTTCAAATTAACCGGTTTCAGTTAACCCAGTCAAGGAAAAATAGAGCAAAGTAAATAAGCACAAATAGCACAATAATGCAGCATACAGCTGTTTCGAGGATACTCTGGATCCCCTTCGTCAGCGCAAGAGAACCAACAAACACAGGTCCGAAGTCCAAAAGAGGAATGAAGAGGAGCCATTCCACTTTTGGACTCCGGGTTTGTTGGTCCTCTTTTGCTGAAGGGGATTCAGCGTATCCTCGAAACAGCTGTATGTTGCATTATTGTGTTATTTGTGCTTATTTACATTGCTATAGTTTTCCTCATCCTTTGCACAAAGGGCGGTTTACTTATTGGTATACCCAGTCAACCGAAAATGTATTAAATTTGCTACTTAACCTGTGAATTCTATCTATAATCACTCAATGAAAGAAAGAGAAAATAATTACGTTTCGTAAAGTTGATCGCAGATAATGAGCGGAAATATTAAAATATGTTCAAAATATTTATATAGTCAGTAAAACGGAAATTACAACGCCAATAATGAGAAGTGAGATTTGTTTGAAACTTATGGACAAGGCTGGATTTGTGGTAAATGATACATAATAAAATTTCCAGAGTAAAATAAAACAAAATGACTTACATGGCCCTACTGGTACGGAATGATTCTTTCTTTGCCTAACCATGCATTTCACTACCCGTCACGGCGCTGAATCGTACATATGTTTTACACAGTTTTGGGAGAGTACCACTATCCATGCTTCCTTAATTTGTTGAAGCATGTTTGCTGTTGTCTGCAGTGGTCGTGTCAAAGGGATCACGTGATATGCTGTTCTAGGCAGTTTTTATTAGGATAAATCTGGGGATATGGAAAGCCAAGGTGGCATGCCGGTTCTTCGTAGACATTGCTGTGAAATGTTTGCAGTAAGTGGTCGGGTGTTATCATGCTGAAATAAGACGCTATTTATACCAACTATGAAAAGGATTGTTACCGATTCTAAGACTGCAGTAATATAATGCCGAGCTATTAAATTGATATCATAATGGAGTGGCTATGACAGCTGATCAATCCCCAGGCAGTAATGTGCAGTGTTCAGGCCGTGTTCTTTTCGAGTTGATTTAGTTGTCCTATTCGCCACGTGTTACCTTGCCTTAATTAACATTTTCTATTATGATAAATCTAAGGATATGGCAGGCATGGCAGCATGGCGATACTTCGTGAGCATTTCCGTGAACTGTTAACATTAAAAAAAGGCGAGAGAAAAAAATGCTTTCTGAGATTCATTTTTTTACAAATCTAATGCTTTTTGTAACAGTTTTATATCTTATATTTTGCTCCAGTAAAAATATGGCATTACTTCCTTGGAATGCAGGCGAAATTTTTTATGTTTTCATATTCTTTTGTTTTTACTACATAATAATATAGACTGTCTCAGCTTACTAAGTGGGATTAATATCTGTGTACCTTCTTACAATGCTAGAAATAGACTTGTACTTATTGAATTCTTTCACAGTAAAAGTTTTTTAAGAATAGTGCAGTTTGTCAGGACGTTTAATAGCTTACCTTTAACTTTTGATATATTTTATGGTCCAAACGAAGGATTTTTTTTTTTTTTTTTTTTTTTTTTGGTTGTAAGTTTTAGGATTTTAGAAATCTTGATGATTGCATTATAGCGTGAAATATTTTTTAGAATTATTTATTTTAATTTTCATGCTGTAGGTATACTTATTTTATTGCGTTTACGTGTTCTCTTGTGTGTGTTTTCATATTATCTGTAATTATATTATTATCTGTATATTATCATAATATTATCTGTTTTTATATTGTCTTTTTCTTCTCTATAACCGGGCGTGTTTTTTGAGTAGTATATTCCAAAAATTATACTATGCATGCAGAGAAAGTAAATCAATTTAGAAGGAAAATCATATGATGGACAGGTCGAATTTTTTCACGCTAAAAGTTCAGTGGACTTATTTACCATAACAACATATTCCTATAAAAAATTTGCTGAACAGCATGGCAACTATCCAAATGATATGCCCTGCCTAATAGAACAGCATAAACCGGAATGAATATTTCATTCTATAATTGCAATGTAAGATCCCCGTCGCCATTTGCATGAGCTAAGTAATGCTGATTCATGTTATTACTGTAATAACGACTTAGTTCCAAAAGAAATAGTCCATCCTTTTCCTTTCATACTTTCTGTTCCCACGATACCAAACATTAGATTAGTGCAAAAAGCTATAATGCAGAACCGATTAAGGATTTTCTGCAATCGTCCTTCTTTGAATGCTAATAACCTTAAACTATGTGGTGTTCTAAAAGTTCACGGAATATTTCTGTGTTTTGGTTGGCTTCATGTTGATTGAGAGAAAGTTGTTTTTCGAGAACGTGTTTCAGGTTTTTTGTATGAACTGTTGTGCAGGTTGTTGGGAAGTAGTGTTTGTAAACAAACACCGATTCAACAGAGATTTCCTCTAGTGGAAGTAAGGCTCCTAAATATACACCTCTGGGCGACCCTGAATGGTTTACGCCAGCTGGGGATGGACAGCCAAAGGAGTTATATTTGCAATCAGCAAAGATTGCAATCAGGGTAGCGGAAGGTGGCCCGAAGAGACTTGATTCCAGTCGCCTACGGATCTGGGGCTATGGTCACAAATACCAGTCTCCCCCCCCCCGGCAACCTGTAAAGAGCCTGCTTCGTGGGTGTACTCAGCAAATATTGTTTACCCCCCCCCCCCTCCAGGAAAGAAGGGCCAGAGCTATAAGATCCGTACACCACCCTCTTAGGAGTCCCCCCGAGGGAGACTACTAAATATACAGGCTGACGTAACAGCGACTTCTAGCTTCAACCGGTCCAGTGAGTTATCTTCTGTCTGTGCTATTTCAAAGGTAATCGCATGTTACATGGCTCACATATTTGATATGCAATTTACCTGTAATGTTTCTGTTTTTAAAGAATTGTACTACTCATTCTAGAAAGTAGTATAGAATGTTTTGATTTTCTTAAGATTCTGTGAAAAAGACAAAAACGTAATTATCTTTACTCCATATCATCCATCGCTTTAACTGGGAGTCAAGGTTGCCCATATTGCACTAGCCTGTATATTCTTTTGTGTCTGCCAGTGTATATGTGTGTAGGTGAATGTTAGTGTGGTATGGACACGATAACATAAGATTTAAGAACGACTGCGCTTACTGTTATAACATTTTATGTGTATATACATTACTCGCATCGTTTCAAATAATGTATTTATCACATAATACTACACATGAAAAGTGAGCATATTGTACGATATATACTATTTTCTTTTATTAATTTTACTTCATTTTTACTTTCCTTATATACATAATGTATAAGGAAAGTATTGTGACGGGGTCGAAAACTCGAATTCGAGGTTTCGACGGGAGAGCACGTTTCAAGCATCCCTGATCACGAATCAAACATTTTTGAGGTGATGTCTGTGTGTGTGTGTGTGTGTCAGTGAGTCTGTGGAGACGATATCTCACGAACGAATGGAGCGATTCGAATGAAATTTGGTACAATAATCACAGTCCGTGAATACTGGAAGTCTATTGCTTTTATACGTAATCTATTGTTTTAATGTCTATTGTTTTAATACGTTTTTATACGCTCAAAACCCTCTAAATTTTCGAATGAAATTTTGAAAAAATCATCAAAAAATCAAAACCTTTAATAAAGTCCCGCAAATAGATATTTCTTATGTAATTTTCCCTTAGAAAACGATTGACATAAACTTTAGAACGCTAGCATAAACCGTTCTCGAGATATTGCATATTTTTCAAATAAATTTATCAAAAAATCCCATAAATTAAAAAAAAAAACATTAACTGTTGAGAAACATGTTCACTTTTCATATGTAATATCATGCGATAAATTGGGTGACATCATTCTCGTGGATCTAGCTCGTTCCATTCATGAGAAAAGATACTTTAAGTAATACTTTTGTTTTTGAACGCCAATAGTCATTTATTTGCTCTAAGAATAATTTATTTCTCCATCCATAACGCTTGGCGAGATTTTGGCGACGAATTTGGTGGCATGTCGCCAACTTGGCAACATTTTTAAATGTTGCCAAATTAACGAAAACCTCGCCAAACGGATAAAAATGCCACTAAATCAATGAAAATGACGACTAATTGTCGAAAATTTAATATCTTAGAAAGAATATAGCTATCTACTATAAGAAAAACCTATTTTTACTTTCCTTATATACAATAATGTATAAGGAAAGTATTGTAATGGGGTCGAAAATTCGAATTCGAGTTTCGACGGGAGAGTACGTTTCAAGCATCCCTGATCCCAAATCGAACATTTTTGAGGTGATGTCTGTGCGTGTGTGTGTGTCAGTGAGTCTGTGGAGACGATAACTGACGAACGAATGGACCGAATTGAATGAAATTTGGTACAAAAATTAAAATCTGTGATTACTGGAAGCCTATTGTTTTTTGTTTTTATACGCAATCGAATGTTTAGAACTCCCCCTAAATTTTCGAGTGAAATTTTGAAAAAATCATCAAAAAATCAAAACCTCTAATAAAGTTACGCAAATAGACATTTCTTATGTAATTTTTTATTGGAAAACGATTGACATATACTTTAGAACGCTAGCATGAACCGTTCTCGAGATATTGCACATTTTTCAAAAAAATTATCAAAAAATCATATAAAATTTAAAAAAATGTCCTATTGAGAAACATGTTCACTTTTCATATGTAATATCATGCGATAAATTGGGTGACATCATTTTCGTGGATCTTGTTCGTTCCATTCACGAAAAAAGATACTTTGAATAATACTTTTGTATTTGAACGCCAATAGTCATTTATCTGCTGTAAGAGCAACTTATTTCTCCGTCCATAACGCTTGGCGA
The DNA here is from genome assembly GCA_951213105.1 of Amaurobius ferox. Lineage (NCBI taxonomy): Eukaryota > Metazoa > Arthropoda > Arachnida > Araneae > Amaurobiidae > Amaurobius > Amaurobius ferox. The sequence continues at coordinate 25,936,165 of OX578135.1, read as the reverse complement.
TATTTTGGCGACGAATTTGGTGGAATATCGCCAACTTGGCGACTTTTTAAAATGTTGCTAAATTAACGAAAAACTTGCCAAATGGACAAAAAATGAAGCTAAATCAATGAAAATGACGACACATTGACGAAAATTCAATATCTTGTAAAGAATATAAATATCTACTATAAGAATAACCTATTTGTTTTTACTGTAAAAGTAGTAAATCCATTGCATTATAAAAGGAAAGTCATGTGCTGCCCACATCAGATTTTTTTTTTAGTAAATTTGTTTGAAAAAAGTGCAACATCTCAAGAGCGGTCCATGCTAGATCGTATTTGAATCCGGCACAATAATTTCCCTATACCTTATAATATGCATGTATGGAAAGTAAAATTTAATTTATGGAAAAAGTTGTATACTGGATAGATAGAATTTTCTCATGCCATAAACAGTTCATTGAATTTATTTACAATAACAGCATATTCTTATAAAGCATTTGCAAAACAGCATGGCAAAAATACAAATGGTATGCCCTATTTGATGGAACAGTATAAACCGGAATGAATCTTGCATTCTATTATTACAGAATAAGATCTCAATCACCATTTTCATGAAATATGCAATGTTTATTCATGTTATTACTGTAATAACGACATAGTTCCAAAAGAACTACACCTTTTTGCTTTCATGCTTTTCTTTTACTCACGATACTAAATATTAGCTTAGTGAAAAAGCTATAATGCAAAACCGATTAAGGATTTTCTGCAATCGTTCTTCTTCGAATGCTAATAGCCTTAACCTATTTGTGGAGTTCTAAAGGTGAAAGAGACATTGTATGTTCTGGTTGGCTTCATGTTGCTCGATAGAAAGTTGTTTTCACGAGAGTTTCGAGTTTTTTACATGGGCTCTTGTGCAGTGAAACAATTGTGTAGGTAGTGTTTGTAAACAAATACCGATTCAGCAGTGTTTCCTCACTAGTGTCGGGTGAATCGAATCTATGCTGCTGTATCGATACATGAGCTTGACATGTCGATATTTCGTATCGATAAATGAGTACACCGTATTGACACAATAGTTTTGGATGCGTATTATAGTGGACAGTGTTCCTCGATTCATGATTATATTTTCATTTCAGTGACGCTTTTAATTTAAGAAAATTCGTAAGAGATGATTTTATTATGATTATAATTATAAATGCAGTTGATCACATTATCCTTTTGTCTAAAATGTATGTTAAAAGAACTTGTGGAATGTTCTGTTCTGAACGAGTAAAAGCAAAAAACGCAATTTTTTTTAAAATACACCCATTTATTATTTTCATGTAAATTAAATGTACGAAAAATGCATTTAGTAAAGTGTGTGTAACTCAAATATATGAAAAATATAACTACTAAAGTATATGTAACCTAAATGTATGAAAAATGTATTTACTAAAGTGTATGCAACCTAAATGTATGAAAAATGTCTTTACTAAAGTGTATATAACCTAAATGTATGAAAAATGTATTTACTAAAGTTTATGTAACCTAAATGTGTGAAAAATGTATTTACTAATGTGTATGTAGCCTAAATGTGTGAAAAATGTATTTACTAAAGTGTATGTAACTTAAATGTGTGAAAAATGTATTTACTAAAGTGTATGTAACTTAAATGTATGAAAGACAACGACATGATTTCTAGTAATTCCGGTTCTCGAATTATTCCCCATAAACTAGTACATTCCTTTATAGTGGACCCAAGGGACGGGCTGGGATGGTAACTTAAAAAAAAAAAAAAAATTAAAAATATACCACAATAAACGTCACATGCCAAATATGCTCCCCCACTGGGTTAAATGGGTGGCTCTTCCCGGCCGTCCAAACAGTTACCTTACACCTTTCTGGTAGGTCGGACGGTCTGGGTCTCAACAACAACATGCCAAATATGATTTTTCTAGCAACTCCGGATCTCGAGTTATTCCCGGAAAATTAGTACATTCCCACTGCTGGCTCAGGACGGTTTAGCTCGATAAAGTTGAAAATCCTAAAAATTAAAATATACCACAGAAAACAACGACATGCCAAAAGTTATGTTACTATGATTTATGGAACTTGATTAGTTAAAGCCTCAAATATTTGAATTACATTGACAATCAAATAAGCAAACAAACAAACACCAAATCCAGTTAAATGAAAGTTGTAAAAAGATAAAAGGGTAGAAGATAATTTCAACTCGAAAAATACGTCCAAATTAGATCGATTATTATTTTTTACTCGTTGCTTATTTTTACTTTTTCATATCAATGTTTAAAGTATTGTTTCCCGAAAATGTTCGAATTCAATGTTTTGACGGATAAATACGTTTTAAGACTTCCTGAACCCATTTCGAACTCTCTTAAAAATATGTCTGTTTGTGTGTGCGATTGTATGAGTGTGTATGTGTTTATGTGTGCATGTATGTGTGAGATGTGACCGTGATAATTCGAAACAAAATACACCCACCGTCATAAAATTTTATGTGTGGATGCATAATGTGGAAAAATAGAACTAGATAGAATATTTTGTAATTCTCATAATTAGAGTTCGAATTATTCGTATTTTAAGATTTTCCTAGAATTATTTTCTATGTAAAACATTGATGACTCTCAAATTTCTTAGAGACTAAGTCCAGAAATTCTCTTATAATTATAAAGAGACCAAGATTTTCCTAGAATTATTTTCTACGTAAAACATTTACGACTCTCAAATTTTTTAAATACTAATAGAATTAAAAAGAGACCAAGATTTTCCTAGAATTATATTCTATGTAAAACATTGATGACTCAAATTTCGTAAAGACTAGATTTTCCTAGAATTTGAAAGAGACCAAGATTTTCCTTGAATTATTTTCTTTGGAAAACATTGATGACTCTCAAATTTCTTAAATACTAATAGACCAAGATTTTCCTAGAATTATTTTCTTTGTAAAACATAGACGACGCTCAAATTTATTAAAGACCAAGTCCAGACATTTATTTTAGAATTAGAAAGATACTAATATTTTCCTAGAATTATTTTTTGTGTAAAACATTGATGACTGTCAAATTTCATAAAAACTAAGTCCAGAGATTTTCCTAGAATTAGAAAGAAACCAAAGATTTTCCTAGAGCTATTTTCTGCATAAAACATTGGTGACTCTCAAATTTCTTAAATACTAATGAAATTAGAAAGAGATCAAGATTTTCCTAGAATTACTTTCTATGTAAAACATTAATGACTCTCAACTTTCTTGAAAAGTAAGCCCAGGCTTCACGAGGCTAAAACGGTCAAGTTAAAAGTCCCCCCCCCCCCCACACACACACATACACACCTGTAGAGACTTTATGCTCTCGTTGCCATATAATAGTTGATACTTCTAGACGACAGCAATATAACTTGCTATGCGTGGCAATCTTGTAAATCTGTATGGAAACCGATTTATTTTGTACCAACTATTTAATTAATTGTTACAAACAAATTCTGTGTATGAATGTTTGCCTCATCCATTCTCATAGCGTTCGTCAAAACTAAGAGATAGCATAAACATGACATTTACTTACATGACATTTCTAAAAATACAACCAAGCTGCTGTTTACGTTATCGAATGTAAATGTGATGGCGTGGTGTATAAGATGTGTTCCATTCTGGAAGGTGACACGCATCCCTTCCACTACAGACTATTCTTTTTAGATTCGAATGTCCTCCATAATTCTTGTAGATTGTCCTTTTCATCACGAACCGTCTCATGGTGGTAGACCATTGTCTGTCCTCTGCAGTAATTGGCGTTATTGCAAACGTGCGCGCAGCTGTATTTGGCAAAAGAACTGTACAGCGCTGTTTCCTCGACATTTGAGATTTTTTTTTTTTTTTGCATATATTGTATGACGGATATGTCACACAATAAAGGGAAACTCGCGAAATTGCGAATGATGCAAGACTTCCTGAATGAATTCCGCAATGCAAAATTATAAACTTGCTGCGAAATTATAAACTTGGCACAAAACAATGTCGTTAATGTTTTTGGCGGTAAAGAGTATCTGATGGAATTAATTATTTTATTGATCAAAATATCGCCAAATTAACGAAAATATTGCTAAATTGATAAAATGACGATAAATTAATGAAAGTAACGCCTAACTGACGAAAATTAAATATTTTTCAGAATTAAGTTCAATTTAAATTAACCAATTTTTCGATCCATCCGTAACGCTTGGCGAAATTTTTGGCGACCCATTTGGAGGTATATTGCTAACGTGGCGACTTTTTAAATGCTGTTAAATTGACGAAAGTGTTGCAAAATCAATAAAACTGTCGCCAAATTGATAAAAATCACAATGAAATCAATGAAAATAATTGTGTTTTGTCAGGGGATTGTATTATAATGATGTTTCGGTAGGGTCTGTCTGTAAAGTCCCACCGTCCTACATAGCGACAAACTTGGCGACTTTTCTAAAACATGGTAAAAGTGATCAAAATATCGCTAAATTAACGAAATGTCACTAACTTGATAAAATGATGCTAAATTAATGAAAATGACGTCTAATTAAGATTCAATATTTTCAAAATTAGGTTCAATTTCCTTGATAATCCCTATCGTTTTGTGGTAGGTAATTAATAATTTTTAATTCAAATTTAAGTGAGGCTGTTTGTGAGACAGATCCATTTTGTTCGGGGGGGGGGGGGGGGGGGGCGTAAATAAATTTCGTTTCCTTAGGTGATGATGCAGTATGCATTTTTCGATAGGAGGTCTTATAGGAAATAATAATATTGATCGGAAGAGGTGCATGGCTCTCATGTGTTCGTAGATAGTAGGGGCGCAAATGCTGCCGGTGAGCGAATGAAGGGTAATGTTTTGCAGATATTCAATTCCGTCATAAGACGGGCATACCTTCCAGTAGTTTTATAATTACGTACATTTAACGCTGTTGTACATTTCAACTAAACTATAATGCCTTTTTACTGCAGAAAATAAATATAGCTCATAAATACTTTTATTTTAATATAAAGGAGATCATATATAAGCATTAATTTAATAAGGTACATGGTGTATAGCTATTTCCGCTAAAATGGCTATAGTGATCACTAAATAAACCACCTACACATTAATAAAAAATCTGAATATCAAATACCGTTCCAAATTAAAGCATAAAATGGCACATCAAATGTAAGCATAAATATAGTTCTGATACCATGTAAATTGTTGTATTTAAAACAATTGTCATCTCCGATCATTGTATGTGTATATCATGGAGTTGGAAAGAAGGAGATAAAACTCCTATGGATGAAACGCTTAGAAATGCCAAAATGCTTTCAGAATTATATCTAGGTGTCGATAGTGTTAGTAAAGTAGTGTTGATTGACACACTATTGTTAATTGACATAACAGAAATGAGTAGTGTTTAATATATGTATTTTTGATTATTTTTAAATTAAGGGTTCTCTAATTATGAGTATAGTTAATCAGTGTCTTTTCATAGTTGTAGGATAGAGTACAGAATGTAGGGAGATAAAAATAAATTGAAAAGCAAAATAATTTTGAATAAGCAGGAATGTTCTTTATTATTACAGTTCCACTTTGCATTTCGCTAATAATTCATTTTTACAAAATCGACAGTTTAAATAAATATTTTAGGCCTTTCGCCATAGAAATGCATGCAATGCAGGGCTACTTATCTCACCTCAGAGCCACCTGAATGATTATCGCAAACAACATTGGCGTTTTTTAACACTTTACAACAAAGTTGAAAAGTGTTTATGACTTTGTTCATTCATTCTGTCTGTCTGTTTGCCTGTCTGTCTGACTGTCCGTTAGCACGATAATTGCCGTAAAAATGACTTTATCAAAATGAAATTTTAGTATGTTGTTCAGAGGGTCTGTAGGACCTATGGGAATATAAATGAATAATATCACCCAATTAGTTTTGGATTGAACCCGGGTTGAAAAAATGAAATACATAGAACCCTATGGGACCTAATTTTTCAAACATTTTTTAAGCAAATTTAAAATTCACAGATTACTTCGAAATTTTTAGAAAATATTCAAATTATCCCGTAAAATGTATAAAAAAATTTTCAGTAAAATATATTTGGTAGCTTTTTAAATAAAAATTATTTAATATATGGACAAAAACAAATTCAATTAAATTCTGACTATTGCTATATCCTCCAGAAAGAAAAAAAGGGACATATTATATAATAAATATCTTTCAAAAAGTTTAATTACTTTGTATATAAGATAGGTTTGACATTTAAAAATAAATATGGTAGATAACAATTTTTCAAATTTTTAAATAAAATAAATTATTATAGTATTGTGATGAATGAAACGATTGGAAAAATGTTTATGAATGAAATGCTGCTTTTATAGAGAGGCGATTTATATTTCGATGACGTCATTTGAATAAAGTTCATTTGTTTCCAATGAAGTTTTCAAATAGAAAGAATTATTGCAGTATTATGATAATTTAAAAAGTATTAGCGATGAATGTATCGCATTTTAGAGATGTTTAAACCAAGCAATTTATATTTCAATTGACTGAAGGTCATTTTCTTTGATGAAGTTTTCAAATATAACAAATTAATGTAGTATTGTGATAATTTTAAAAATATTACCGAGGGATGTATCGCATTTTAGAGATGTTTATATAAAATTGCATTGAAGTTGGAAAGGGTTTCATAATCAATGCTTTATGCATGATTGATCTTTCTTGTTCTTACTTTCTCTAGTTATATAGTAATGTAGGTAAAGTATGTATTGTAAGGGGTCGAAAATTTTTCACTTATGTAAAATGTAAGCAGCAAAATATGTAGAATGAGTTGTATAAGGATTGCTGTATTTCTTTAACGCAACATTATTTAGCTCATGGAGTCTGCATAGCTGATGTGAATGAAATATTTATTGATTTTACAGAGAGAAGGACGATTTTTTTCGATGAAGTTTTAAGCAAAGAGTTTTATTACTTGTATCTCCATGGTCTTAAGTTTTTAAATAAAATAAATTGTTATAGTATCGTGATGAGTGAAATAAATGGGAAAATGCTTATGAATGAAATGCTGCTTTTATAAAGAAAGCCAGGGGTGTTATATTTCGATGGCGTCATTTGAATAAATTTCAGTTGTTTTCGATGAAGTTTTTAAATATAATAAATTATTGTAATATTATGATAATTTTAAAAACATTACCGAGGAATGTATCGCATTTTAGAGATGTTTCAACCAGGCAATTTACATTTCAATGGCGTCATTTGAATGAAGTTCATTTTTTTTCGATTTTTCAGTTTTAAGTTTTAAGTTTTCAAATATAATAAATTAATGTAGTATTGTGATAATTTTTTAAATATTAACGAGGAATGTATCACATTTTTAGAGATGTTTAAATGAAATTGCATTGAAGTTCGAAAATGTTTCATAATCAATGCTTTATGCATGATTGATCTTTCTTGTTTAATATGAAGTTTTAACTCCTCACTTTTGCCTCCATTGTTTACACAGACTCAAGAGGGAATCGCGAACCGTTTTCAATATTAAAAATCTGATGTGGGCAACACATGACTTTCCTTATATAAAGTAATGAATTTACTACTTTTACAGTAAAAAAATAGGTTTTTCTTATAGTAGATACTAATATTCCTTCCAAGATATTGAGTTTTCGACAATTAGTCGTCATTTTCATTGATTTAGCATCATTTTTATCCATTTGGCGGGATTTTCGTTAATTTGGCAACATTTCAAAAAGTCGCCAAGTTGGCGACATTCCGCTAAATTCGTCGCAAAAATCTCGCCAAGCGTTATGGACGAAGAAATATGTTATTCTTACAGCAGACAAATGATTATTGGCGTTCAACTACAAACGTATTACTCAAAGTATCTTTTTCCTTGAATGGAATGAGCTAGATCCACGAGAATGATGTCACCCAATTTATCGTATGGTATTACATATGAAAAGTAAACATGTTTCTCAATAGGAAATTTTTTTTTTCATTTTGTATGACTTTTTGATAATTTTTAAAAAAAATATACAATATCTCGAGAACGGTTCATGTTAGCGTTCTAAAATGTATGCCAATCGTTTTCTAATGAAACATTACATAAGAAATGTCTATTTGCGTAACTTTATTAGCGGTTTTGATTTTTTGACAATTTTTTCAAAATTTCATTCGAAAATTTAGGGGGGGTTCTGAACATTCGATTGCGTATAAAACAATAGGCTTCCAGTGTTTACGAATTGTGATTTTTGTACCAAATTTGGTTCGAATCGGTCCATTCGTTTGTCAGTTATCGTCTCCACAGACTCACTGACACACACACACACACACACACACACACATACATACTTTCACACACACACACAGACACACACACACACAGACATCACTTCAAAAATGTTTGATTCGTGATCAGGGATGCTTGAAACGTGCTCTCCCGGCGAAAACTCGAATTCGAATTTTCGACCCCGTCACAATACTTTCCTTATACATTATGTATATAAGGAAAGTAAAAATGGTGTTAAACCGGGAGATGCACTTGCCTGTTAACTTTTCAACTTAACCCTGGAAAAAGAATTTGGAGATTCTAATACCAACACTAAAGAAATCAACCATGGAGGTAAAAGTAAGGAGTTAAAACTTCATATTAAGAAAACACCAATATCGTTGAGACAATCATTCAGATGGCGCTTGGATAAGCTAAATAGCCCTGCATTGCATGCATTTCTATGGCGAAAGGTCTAAAATATTTATTTAAAATGCAAATTTTGTAAAAAGAAATTATTAGCGTAACGCAAATTAGAACTGAAACAATAAAAAATATTCCTACGTATTTAAAGTTATTTTAGCTTTCAATTTATTTTTATCTCCCTATATTCTGTATTCTATCCTACAACTATGAGGAAATACTGGTTAATTATATTCATAACTAGCAGCACACCCATTCTTCGTACGGAGTGTATAATATAAAGAAACTTAAAATTCACAATCATGTGCAAATTCCTATAGTATACTAAATGACATTTTTAATCAAAATATTCTGTTAAAATATTTAACATAATGCTTCTAAAAAGAAGTTTAAGAATATTTGTTCTCGCTATACAAAGTTATCTTTACGGGCAGATCTGAAGAACAAAACATCCTGGCCCCTTTTGTAAACAAATTTACAAGAAATATGGAATTGAATCTATATATACAAAATAAAAGCGTTAAAATTGTATGGGACCCGTACTACTTATATACGCGAATATTAGAAGATATAACCTGTATTAGTAGATTACATATATAAATTGAAAATATCATCTTTAAATCTGAAGTCAGTAATGGATTCCAATATATGTCAAAATTACATGGGAAGATATATCCGTACTATTTATAATGTCGTAGATTAGAACATACATATGTCCGAGTGTTAGTAGAAGATGACCCGTATTACAATATGAGTCTCAAACATCTTTGCCAAAATAAAACAGATGACGTAATAAATTGAAAATATCAATAATTCCCGTCATCTTCATACCAGAACTTGACTTCAATATATGTCAAAATATAAGCCAATATACCTGTACTACTTATAGTCTCGTAGATTAGAAGATATGCCCATGCATTTGTAGAATGTACAATATATGAGTTTCAACATTTTTTGACATAATAAAACAATGGCATAATAACGTGAAAATATCAATTATATTAATGTTTAAACCTGAAGACCGTAATTGATATTCAAAAACGCAATGCGATTTGTTTTATATACATTATTCCGAAAAGATTTAATAAAAATCGTCTGCTGCATAAACACATTGGATTTAAATCGGGACAAAATAGCGTCTATGTGAGGTTTGCCGACATTTTAAAAAATCGTAAAATTGATCGCCAAGTGGGTTTGTAGAACTGATACACATTGACGAAACATCACCACAATGTTATTCCCTAACAAAATACATTTAATTTCATTTATTTAGCGCAATTTTATCAAGATATTTTTATGGATTTACAAACATTTTTATCAATTGGGTGACATTTTAAACATTCGCTAAATGTGTTACTAAGTAGGACGGTTGGATTGGCAAACGAAACATCATTTCAGTACTCTCTTCTAACAAAACAAAATTAAATTCATTAATTTGCGTCGTTTTTATCAATTTGACGACATTTCCGTCCATTTGGTAACGTTTAAGAAAAGTTGTCAAGTTAACGATATCCTGCCAAATTCGTAGCTCTGAATTAGCAGATCTGAATAAAACATCCTGATCCCGCTTGTATATACTAAATGAAAACACTAAAATTGTATTAGAAGATTATATCCGTTGTACTTTTTTCTGTTAAATGGCTAAACACAATATATAAGTTTATTAGCTTAACACAATATATAAGCTTGAAAACTCTTTGTCAAAATAAATGAAAGTGATGTACGCAGTCCGCAATTAACATAATTAAAAGAAAAATCAAAACGTTCATTTATAAGATATATTTTAAGGTGACCAATCGTCCTCCTTTAGGGAGGACAGTCCTTCTTTTGTAGGTTCTGTCCTTCCTCGAAAAGTGTCCTCCTACCTGTCCCCCTTTTCGATATTTTAAAACTAATCTGTTAATCTCTGTATTCAGGCGATCGGAGCTCAGACTCCGAGCTACGAGGTTGTGATTTTGTGAAGCTGCTGCTTTTTGATTGTGGTGACTTTCTTTGCTTAAGTTTGGCGTGTTATATCTAGTTACGATAGAACACGTCGGGCTAAGCAACTACAGCTTTGTTGTGTACGGATTTCTCGCCATTTTGGATTCGTGCTTTTTCAACTTTGGAGTGCCACGTGTGTTTTTCCCACGTGGTAGTGCTATTGCTTTGATCGTTTCTACGCTGACGACATGGATTTGGATGCATTCGATACGGAAGCTACTCGCGGACTTGCTGGTGAGCTAGACGAAGATGGACTGCGGCCTCTCAGGGATGCCATGATTGAATATTGTGATACTCTGCCCAAGGATGGATTGATGCCCGCTTGGAAGGAAGAAGTGAAAAACGCTGTGAACTTTTGTGCACTGGCAATCTACACTCTGACGCTACACATCAGGGAGCTACTGACGAATGGACTACTCGGACGGGACGAGGACCAAGTCTCCAAGATTCTGGGTTCGTTTCTTTCTGTAAATTCTTTTTTGTTGGTCCAGAATTTGGATAGGTTTTATGCTAGTAATTTAAATGAGATTTATAACTGTGAAGGAAGTAATTCTAGTGATGTAATTAAATGTAAAATGATAGAACTAGGCTTAATTAAAGAAATTAAAGATGAAGATAAACTTAAACCTGTTGAAAATCCAAATAAAAAGAGGAGGATAGAGGGGCAATCTACTATGGATGCTCCTACTAAAAACCAGAATGGAGAATTAAACTTAAAATCTAATGACAAGGATAACATGGATTGTAGTGAAAAAATTGATAAAGATGTAAATGATAATGTTAAAACTAAGAGTTATGCTGAAATTGTCGCGCAACCTATAGTGTTCAAAAGTTCACCAAAACCAAAAAAGGTTCAAAATAGTGACAGGCAAAATAGTGTAGTGGTTGAGAAAAAAGACCCAAAAGCGGAATGTTTTTTCATCAAGTTTAATGACAATTACCAGGCTCTCCTTAAAAAATTAAATGAAATCTCAGGTAATAAAGTATCTGGCAAGCTCACAGGAGACATGCTAAAATTGATTCCAAATGACGCTGACGCCTATAGGGTTGTACAACGCCATTTATCTAGTGAGAAAATCCCCTTCCACAGTTTAAACTTAAAGACGGAAAGGCCCAAAAAGGTAGTTTTGAAGGGGCTACCAACAAACTATAACATTGAGGAAATAAAAATCACTCTAACATCCGAAGGATTAGATGTAGTCCGGGTTTCTCAACTGAGAAACACAAAAACGAGATTGCCCCTGCCGATCTTCTTAGTCAGCATTAGGCCTACGGAAGACTGGCAGAGGGTATACCGACTGACAAGATTAGGATACTTGGCTGTGAAGGTAGAGGCCTTCAGAGCACGGGGCTTCAAAATCTGCTACCGGTGCCAGCAATTCAATCATTCCTCTGAGAATTGCAGCATGCCACCAAAGTGCCTTAAGTGTGCTGAAGAACACTTCACACGTGACTGCCAAAGACCAAGGACAGAGAAGGCAACGTGTGCTAACTGCAATGGAGATCACCCGGCGAACTTCAGGCAATGCCCGAAGAACCCCTGGAACAGAGGAAAGGCACCGGGGTATGCCCCCCCCTCCCCCCAAAAATCAGATACCCCCTTGGAGGCAAAAGGCCCTCGGTCTAAACCCTCAGACACCCCATCAGGACTCCTCGCACTCTGTGCCACAGGTTAAAAGAACTCAAACTTCAGCACCTACCAGATCGGTGCAAGAACAGGCCCCTAAACCGTCGACCTCCAGAGAAATGACTGTGGAGGAAGTGAGAATAGCTCATGAAGACATAAATCAGAGGATAGCAATTGATAAAGCCGCCAAAGAGGCAAGAGAAGCAAAACAAAGATTAGAAAAAAAGGTTCAGGAATGGCAGAAAACTAAACGCGCCCGAGAAGAGCTCGCGCAAACACAGCAGTTAGACAAATCGGCTGAAAAAAAACAAAAGACTACCGAGGTCCAAAAGGATACTCACAAAACAGATCAAACCGCGGTTGAGGCTGAGGAAATTGTAGCTGAGACTGAGGAAATGGAAGCTGAGACTGAACTTGCTGATAAATCCAATGATGAAAAGATGGATGAAATCCTCAACCTCGTCAGAGGATTTATCAGTATGTTCAACCTAGACGATATAAAACATCTGTTGATGCAGCTCGCTGAGTTAATTCAAAAAAAGAGCGATCCAATGCAAATGGTCTTTGAGGCTTTTAAATTAATCGCGGAATTTAATAAAAACAGTGAGAAACAAACCCGCCATGAATAGGTCCCAAAAAGAAAGTTTTAAAATAATATTTTGGAATGCGAACGGCATATCTCCAAGAATAAATGAACTTAGGAGCTACGTAAATGAAAATGATGTAGATGCCCTGCTAATCCAGGAAACTAAAGTTAGAGAAAACAAAAAACTAAATATAGCAAACTATAATAGCTATCATACCCTTAGCTCAAATATAACTGCTAGAAATCCCCATGGAGGAACAGCAATATATATTAAAAGTAATATTCCCCACGAGGAAATAAACAACATAAATCTTCAAGGTATAGAAAATACTAGTATAAAAATTAAAATAAATAATGTAAACCCATTTATCCTAACTTCAATATATGTCAAAAACATGAGTGGTATAAATGTAGCTGCGCAGCTGGAACTGCTTTTCTCGCGATATCCAAACACAATACTCGCGGGCGACTTCAATGCACACCACCGAGCGTGGGGCAGCAGGAGAGCCAACACACGCGGTACACAGATACATAGATTGCTAAACACAACAAACACTGACATCATTGCACCGTCGAGACCAACCTGCTTCTCAGGTGCCAATGGCTCATTCATAGACTTTGTCCTAACGAGAAACATAGAATACGCTCACACAATTGATACCCTGGATGAATTCGACTCGGATCATCTACCGGTACTGGTGACATTCGATTTGAACACTCCCCTTCCAGCCTCTCTGGGACAAGAGAGGGTGAACTGGAACGCATTCAAAAGAGCACTTTTCGAGCCGCATTTAGCAGTACCCAACATTATGAGCACGGCGGATATTGACTCTGCCACGCACACACTCACAACAGAAATCAGGAGAGCTATTGCATCTGCCACAACACATCGTGAGTCACCAAAAATGCCCACACTTTCCCACCATGTCAAACAATTAGTTAGGCAAAGGAACAGAATGCGTAAGACATGGCAGGCTAATAGAGACCCTACCCTCAAAAGGGAGCTTAACAGACTCACGTGGAAAGTCAGGGATAAAATTGTCGCAGAAAAGCAGCAACAGTATAAAGAGTTAATTGAATCCCTTAGCTCGGAAGACGTATCGCTCTGGCAATTCGCTAAAAGACTCAGAAAACCTCAAATTAAACTCCCGCCACTAATAGATGGCGCTAATATTGCGTACTCAGACGAAGAAAAGGCAGAGGCGCTTGCTAGGCATTACGAAAAGCAATTTGAACCAAACCACGATCTAATGTGTCAGGACACCCTAAGAATGGTTAGGCAAACTCTAAACAATTTCAGGAACTCCCCGGTCACGGCTGAGATTAACCCAGCCACCCCGCAAGAAATAGTAGAGATTATCAAAAACCTTAAAAACCGTAAAAGCCCAGGGCACGACAAAATCAGGAATATCGCGGTAAAAAACCTACCCTTAAATATAATATTTTACTTGACCATCTTAATAAATAAAATACTAGAACTAAATTATTTCCCCAAAGAATGGAAGGAAGCGATAATTATAGCGATCCATAAACCTGGTGAGGATGCCTCAATTCCAGCCAACTACAGACCAATCAGTTTGTTGCCGACACTTAGTAAAATTACTGAGAAAATAATTCTTAAGAGACTGAACACGCACCTTAGTGAGAATGACATTATCATTCCGGAGCAGTTTGGATTTCGGCCAAAACACTCCACCACTCATCAATTGCTGAGAGTGGTAGAGTACATTTCTTCTGGTTTTAATAATAAGACACCCACAGCTGCGATTTTTCTTGACATCCAAAAAGCCTTTGATAAAGTGTGGCACTGTGGATTAGCTTACAAATTGATCACTCTAAAAGTCCCTGACGCACTTGTCAAACTTTTAATTTCATACCTAAATAACAGACACTTTCAAGTCAGAGTAAAAAATAACTTATCTACACCCAAGCTCATTAAAAGTAGTGTACCGCAAGGATCCATCCTGGGCCCGACACTCTTTAACATATATCTAAATGACATTCCCAGGACGCCAGACACGGAGCTGGCACTCTATGCAGACGACAGCGCGATACTTGCAAAACACCCTTACGTCTCAGTAATGCACAGACAGCTACAACAACACTTAGACATACTCCAAACATGGCTGGAAAAATGGCGAATAAAATTAAATCCCAATAAATGTCATTGGATTTATTTTTCAAGAAAACGTAAACCTCCGCCTCCTCTGTACATAAACAACCATGCCCTAAAAGCGGAAAAATCTACTAAATACCTAGGTGTAACGATAGACTCCCACCTAACTTGGAAACTGCACGTAACGAACATAATCAAAAAAGCGTATATGGCCACAGGAGCTTTATACCCAATGATAGGAAACGGAAATCTAAGTTATCAAAATAAACTCCTAATTTATAAATCGGTCATCTGCCCGGGAATGCTGTATGCAGCACCCGTATGGGGATATGCCTGTAAAACTACCATAGACTTATTAGAGACAAGACAAAACAAAACCCTAAGGATTATAAGGAAAGCCCCTAGATACTTAAGAAACTCGGTAATTAGGAAAGACTTCAAAATAAAAACTGTTAGAGCCCAAATCAAAAAGCTAGCGCTTAAATTCTACAAAAATCTGCCATCTGTCCCAAATGAACTATTATTTAATCTGCATGACTATGATCATCGCAAGGCTAAATCTCGTAAGAGACCCCGCTCGGTACTTAACTTTGATATTCGGTACTAGGAACGTCCCACCTTAATCAGTTGATATTAACGAAAACTCGCGATCTTTGGTTTTCTACAAAATGTTTAAAATCCTAAACTGCTAAAATGCTAGGTTACCCTCAGATCTGCATCAACCCCCCAAACTGCTTAAACTCTTAATGTGCAACAAACTGCCACACTAGGAGCTAGGACAAATAATAAAAACAGTAAATCAAAAACCTCGAACCTCCAACTATGGACCAATGAAATAATGTCACAGTATGAAGATAAGAACCACACCTAGAGATTGGAGATTAAAGGCGCTTCGCGCCTGGTGCTCTGTTCTGGACGAAACTCTATTGTATTCAGAGATGTCGCGTCGAACTGTTACGCGTCATATGACGGTACAGTTCGGAATAGAGCTCCTCTACTAGAGGAGCCTTAGTATATAGAGGAGCCTTAGTTCGGAAAGACGCGATTATGAAACGCATGCGCAGAGAACTTCACGTGTCTCGCACCATTGCGCACTGCACTTTGTTTACTTTATATTATACTTCGTGTTTACTTCTAACGGAAATACGAAATTATTTCAATTCTTTTTCAATTGGTAACGATTTTTGGACAAGTGAGAAATCAAAATTGAATGTTGATACTCTAGCTGCAGCACTTACGGTACAATTCAATATGAAGGATATTTCTTGCTCCGAAATTTCCAATATATTGTTACTGTTAGAAAATGATATATTGACAAAAAATATTCATTCAATGGAAAAATACTCGTTTAAGTAAATAATTAAAAGTGGTGTAAGCATAATTAGTGTATTTTTGTTTGAATTAATAAAATGTTTCATTTATTTACGTTGTACGTTTTTTAACACTTTACAACAAAGTTGAAAAGTGTTTATGACTTTGTTCATTCTGTCTGTCTGTCTGTCTGTCTGTCCGTTAGCACGATAACTGCCGTAAAAATGACTTAATCAAAATGAAATTTTAGTATGTTGTTCAGACGGTCTATAGGACCTATGGGAATATAAATGAATAATATCACCCAATTAGTTTTGGATTGAACCCGGGTTGAAAAAATGGAATACATTGAGCCCTATGGGATCTAATTTTTCAAGCATTTTTTAAGCGGATTTAAAATTCACAAATTGCTTCGAAAATTTTAGGCAATATTCAAATTGTTCCATAAAATATATAAAAAAAAATTCAGCGAAATATATTCAGTAGTTTTTTAAATAAAAATTAAAATAATAATAACACCTCTTATATGAAGCGATCACGTGTCCATGATATGAAACGATCACATGACCCACTTCAAAATGATATATGGCATCCATCTTGTCTCAAAATCGTGATTTTTAAAGTTCTTTCCAATTCATATTGAGTGTTGTATCCATCCTAAAACTATTTTATTTTGGCCTAAATTCTGTGCATCTACATACTTTAACAACGCAATGACAATATATTTCAGTTTAAATGCTCATACAAATTTGATTATTTCTACTATTAAGCCTATTTTTCACCTATGTAAAATGTAAACAGCAAAATATGTAGAATGAGTTGTATTAGAATCGCTGTAATTCTTTAACACAAAATCATTTAGTCCATGGAGTCTGCATGGCTGATATGAATGAAATATTCATTGATTTTAGAAAGAGAAGGACGATAATTTTCGATGAAGTTTTACGCATAGAGTTTTACTTACTTGTAGCCATAGGCGCCGAGTTTTCAAAATCTCAGGGGGGGCACAATCCGATAAAATTATATAAAAGATTCACAAAGTTGATAAAGATATAACATCTTACAAGGCCGCCTTGAAGAAAGCAAGCATATGTCAGTTAGGTGACTACAATTGGTTCGTGGTCATTTTAAGCCCCTTCTTCAGGCCAAAAGAACAGTATCCGCCCTTAACAACCGCGAAGAACGAACTTCCCAACGAACGGCAGTAGTGGTTGTTAAGAGTTCATACGGTTATTTTGTCCTGAAAAAGGGGGATTATAATGCCATCGAAGCAACTGTAGTCACCTAACTGACATATATATGCTTTCCTCAAGGAAGTTTTGTAAGTTATTGTCTTACAAGCAGCAGTTTTGGAGTGAGATAACCGAGTGGTTAAGTCACGGGTATTGTACTCGGAGGACCCGAGTTCGGTTTTCGGCTTTGCCTAAACTGTTCCCGTGTACGAGCACGTTAAATTTGTGGGTTTGAAAGTCCTTCCGAGCGATTAGATGGCATTGTCTCGGCGGTCTAAACAGATATCTTTCACCTTCGGGTAGGTCGGACGGGCTGGGTCGAAAGAAAGATATCATCAGTTTTATTTATTGTACGATAAATATTTTTAATCTTTTTAGGCCTATTTATATTTGTAAGCTAAGAGTTGATTAGGAAAATCCATATAGTTACTATGCATCAATATTAAAATATATAATAATTACAATGGATTTTAATATAAGAATTAACTAGTAGCAAAGCTGTTAATTAATAAAAAAAATCTGAAAGTTAATACACGTTAACGCTTAATTTCAACTCTTAACTACCTATCATGTGATTTTGACTCAAATTAAAACAATGAACCCAGCAATAATACAAAAGTATCCAAATACTATTGCCTATATTTAAATATTTTTAAATTAAATATGTAAATAAATTGATCATCACTATAACCACACATTCAGCTAAATTAAAAAATCTTTAAAACAAGGCAATTTATAAAAAAAATCTCATAAATAATATTTTTATGCAAAATTTGGATGACATGTTGGTTGACATTTCTTATTACAACTAAAACTTTAATATTTTTATCAGGGGAGTGGGCTGAGTATACCTAGTGTGTGGAGGGGGGAGGGGGCTTAGCTCTCTCTGGCCCTTGCCTGACTACGGTGCTGCGTCAAACGTCCGGTGCTCAGCAGGAATTTACCCGCAGGGTTTGCAGCTTCAAACGGAATGGATGCCACCTGTAAAGACAGCACTGATATATAGAATCCAGAAGTAATTGCAGATAAGATCTCTTTAGGTAGACAAAATAAGTCATCTCTACTTCGTGGTAATCATTTATAGTTATTACTGGAGGGAAACAGCTATTTTTTGGAAATGCCAATAACATGGCTGTAAATATTCCATTTCTCTTTGAATTAGGCGGTCAGTCAAAAAAGTGCTGGTAGCCAGGTGTTTTTGTCATTCGCGTAAACATGTTTCCTGGGAGTAAAGATCAGCTTGGTTTGTGTACGAGACAGTTCAGGGAGCTATGGTAAGGAAGATGTGAACAAGACTGAGATGTGACATTTACGTTGATAGGATTTTCTTTCAAATATTTTTATGTTTAAAAAACTTCATTTTTTGGTATTTAGTAAAATATGAAGTTAGAAAAAAATCTTGAAATTTCCCAGAGGGGGCAAAGCCCCCTCTGGAAAAGTTCAGCGGGGGCTCGTGCCCCTCTGCCCCCCCGTAGTCGGCGCCTATGCTTGTAGCTCCATGGTCTTAATTTTTAAATAATATAAATTATTATAGTATTGTGATGAATGACATGAATGGGGGAATTATTTATGAATGAAATGTTGCTTTTATAGAGAGAGCCAGGCGTGTTATTTTTTCTATGACGTCATTTGAATGGATTTCAGTTGTTTTCGATGAAGTTTTCAAATATAATAAATTATCGTAGTATTATGATAATTCTAAAATTATTACCGAGGAATGTATCACATTTTAGAGATGTTTAAACCAGGCAATTTATATTTTAATGCCGTCATTTGAATGAAGTTAATTTTTTTCGATGAAGGTTTAAGGTTTCAAATATAATAAATTAATGTAGTATTGTGATAAGTTTTAAAATATTACCGAGGAATGTATTGCATTTTAGACATGTTTAAATAAAATTGCATTGAAGTTGGAAAGTGTTTCATAATCAATGCTTTAAGCATGATTGATCTTTCTTGTCTTAAATTTTTTCGTCCTCCTTTTCATTGTAAAAAAAATTGGTCACCTTATATATTTTTATATCCATTTATTTATTATTCAAATCCAAAAAATGATAATAAACATTAACAAACACATTTAATAATTTAATTACGTTGCCCAGCAACAAGATAGCTATAAGATAGAATCTTTCTCATAAAATTCTAATAATTAAATAATCATTTTGATTTCTTAATACTTTTCATCGTTGATTAAAATCTTGTTAAAAATGAACCATGGTGATAGATTTTCCATTTAAATTCATGTTTCAAACAATTCATGTTTTCAGAAAGTGACTAATTAGCGCAAAAAAAAAAATCTTCTACCATACTCAGAGATAAAGTTTTAATTCACTTTCACGTTTTAAATAAACGATTTTTCACCTTTTCGTTTGGAGGAACCAGGGAGTTAGACAGTAGAACTCCTAGAAAAAAGTTTCGTTTTTCATTAATATCTCGACAACCCCTGGTCTTAGAAACTCGAAATTTGGATAAAGTTTAAGGGGGGGGGGGGGACTATTTCAAGACTACCCACAAAATTTCATCAAATTCGGTTCAGCCGTTCTCTCGTGATGACGAGACAAACGAAAGTTTTGTTTTTGACTAATATCTCGAGAACCACTGGTCGTATGAACTCGAAACATGGGCTTAATTTTAAGTGGGGCTATTTCAAGGCTACCCACAAAATTTCATCCAATTCGGTTCAGCCGTTCTTCCGTGATGATGGAACAAACGGACAGACAAACAAACATATTTTCAACTAGCAGCATACCCGTTCTTCGTACGGAGTATATAATATAAAGAAACTTATAATTCGCAATCTTGTGCAAATTCTGTTAAAATATTAAATTTATTGCTCTTAAAGAGAAGTTTAAGAGTATATGGTTCTCACTATGCAAAATTATCTTCACGGGCAGATCTGAAGAATAAAACATCCTGGCCCCTTTTGTAAGTAAATTTACAAAAAGAAAAGAATTGAATCACTATATGCAACCTCGTACTACTTATATTGTCGCAGATTAGAAAATATGCCAGTGTGTTAGTAGAAGATTACCTGTATTACAATATAAGTCTCAAACATATTTGCCAAAATAAAAGAGATGACGTAATAAATTGAAAATATCAATAATCTCCGTACTCTTTATACCAGAAGGTCGTAATGGATTCCAATATTTGCCAATATATATCAAAACATATGTCAATATACCTGTACTACTTATATTCTCGTAGATGAAAAGATATACCCGCGTATTTGTAGAAGATTACTCGTACAACGTAACGTACAATATATGAGTTTAAAGAACTTTTGTCATAATAAACCAATTGCATAATAACTTGAAAATATCAATAATCCCTGAATCAATAATCCCCGAAAATATCAATAATAATAATGTTTAAACCTGAAGATAGTAATTGATACTATCCAGTCAAAAATGCTATAAGAAATATCAAATCGTTCTTTTCTAAAATATATTTTTATATCCATTTATTTATTATTCAAATCGAAAAATTAATTATTAAAATTAACAGACAGATTTAATTTAATTGCGTTTCTGAGTGACATGATATAAGATAGAATCTTCTTCATAAACTGCGAAATTAAATAACCATTTTGATTTCTTTATACTTTTCGTTGTTCAGTCAAAGCTTGTTTAAAATAAACCATGGCGATAGATTTCCCATTTAAATCATGTTTCAAACAATTCATATTTTTAGAAAGTGTCTAATTAGCGCAAAAAATCTCCCATCAAACTCAGAGATTAAATTTTAATTCACTTTCAAACGATTTTCAAGCTTTTCGTTTGGATAAACCACGGAGTTAGAGAGCAGAATTCCTAGGAAAAAGTTTCGTTTTTCATTAATATCTCGACAACCCCTGGTCTTAGATACTCGAAACTTGGGCTAAAATTATGGGGGCTATTTCAAGGCTATCCACAAAATTTCATACAATTCGGTTCAGCTGTTCTTCCGTGATGGTGAGACAAACGAAAATTTCGTTTTTTACTAATACCTCGAGAATCACTGATCGTAGAAACTCCAAACATGGACTCAATTTTAAGTGGGACTATTTCCAGGCTACCCACAAAATTTCATCAAATTTGGTTCAGCCGTTCTCCCGTGATGTCGGGACAAACAGACAGACAGACAGATTTTCAATTTTATATATATATATTTTATTTATATAAATAAACTAGCAGCATACCCGTTCTTCGTACGGAATATATAATATAAAGAAACTTATAGTTCGCAATCATGTGCAAATTCTGTTAAAATATTAAATTTATTGCTCCTAAAGAGATGTTTAAGAATATCTGTTATCACTATGCAAAATCATCTTCATGGGCAGATCTGAAGAATAAAACATCCTGGCCCCTTTTGTAAGCAAATTTTCAAAAAAAGGAATTGTATCAATATATGCAACCCCGTACTACTTATATTGTCGCAGATTAGGAAATATGCCAGTGTGCTAGTAGAAGATACCCGTATTACAATATGAGTCTCAATATTTGCCAAAATAAAAGAGATGACGTAATAAATTGGAAATATCAATAATCCCCGTAATCTTTATACCAGAAGGCGTAATTGATTCCAATGTATGCCAATATATAACAAAATATATGCCAATATACCTGTACTACTTATATTCTCATAGATTAGAAGATATAATGCATTTGTAGAAGATTACTCGTACAAAGTACTATATATGAGTTTCAACAATTTTCGTCATAATAAAACAATGGCATATTAACTTGAAAATATCAATAATCCCTGAATCAACAGTCCCCGAAAATATCAATAATAATAGTGTTTAAAAACCTGAAGACCATAACTGATATTATCCAGTCAAAAATGCAATGTCAATGAAATTTATTTTATATACATATCTTTATTATTCAAATCGGAAAAGATTTAATATAAAATCGCATGCCGCATAACACATTGGATCCGTTGCTAAGCGACATGATATCATTTGCTTCAAATAAATTGATGGAAATCATATCGTCTGAATAATGCGATCTCCATGGAAGGTTTGGCGACATTTTAGTCAATTTAGCGATAACTTAAAAAATCGCCAAATGGGACGGTAGAACTGATAGTCCCATTTTGCGATAAATTGACAAAACATCATCACAATACTATCCCCTAACAAAACACAATTATTTTCATTTTTTAAGCGCGATTTTATCAATTCCAGGATATTTTTATGGACTCACAAATACTTTTATCAATTTCGTGATATTAAAAAAATTCGTTAAATATGTTACTAAGTAGGATGGATGGATTGATCGGCAAATGCTACCGAAACATCATCTACTCTATTCTAAAAAACAAATCATTGATTTGCGCCAATTTTATAAATTTGGAAACATTTCCGCTAATTTGGTAAAGTTTATGAGAAGTTACCAAGTTACTCGTATTTAGAGATATTTCGCTAAATTCGTAGCTCTGAATTTGCAGATCTGAAGAATAAAATATCCTGATCCCGTTTGTATATACTAAATGAAAACACTGAAATTGTATTATAAGATACACCCGTTCTAATCTTTTTCTGCTTCAACAATCGGCTAAATGAATTTATTGGGTAAAAACAATATATGAGTTTATTAGCTAAACACAATATATGAGCTGGAAACCACTTTGCTAAAATAAATGAAAGTCATGTACGCGGTCGGCAATTTATATAATTAAAAGAACAATCAAACCGTTCATTTAAAAATATATTTTTACATCCATTTATTTATTATTCAAATAGAAAAAATAATAATAAATATTAACAACACATTTAATTTCATTCCGTTGCCGAGCAACATGATATAAGATAGAATCTTCCTCATAAAATGCAAAATTTAATAGCCATTTTTATTTCTTTATACTTTTCATTTTTCAGTAAAAGCTTGTATAATATAAACCAAGGAGATAGATTTCCCATTTAAATCATGTTTCAAACAATTAATGTTTTCAGAAAGTGACTAATTAGTGCAAAAAATCTCCCCCCAAACTCTGAGATACAGTTTTAATTCACTTTCAAACGATTTTCAAGCTTTTCGTTTGGATAAACCACGGAGTTAGAGAGGAGAACTCCTAAGAAAAAGTTTCGTTTTTCATTAATATCTCGACAACCCCTGGTCTTAGATACTCGAAACTTTTTTATGGGGGGCTATTTCAAAATTATCCACAAAATTTCATCCAATTCGGTTCAACCGTTCTCCCGTGATGATGAGACAAACGAAAACTTCGTTTTTTAGTAATATCTTGAGAGCCACTGAGCGTAGAAACTCCAAACATGGACTGAATTTTAAGTGGGACTATTTCCAGGCTACCCACAAAATTTCATCCAATTCGGTTCAGCCGTTCTTCCGTGATGACGGGACAAACAGATTTTCAATTTTAATTATATAGATTTACTAGCAGCATACCCGTTCTTCGTACGGAGTATATAATATAAATAAACTTAAAATTCACAATCATGTGCAAATTCCTATAGTATACTAAATGATATGTTTAATCAAAATATTCTGTTAAAATATTTAATACAATGCTCCTAAAAAGAAACCTAAGGATCTCTGTTCTCACTATACAAAATTATCTTCACGGGTAGATTTGAAGAATAAAATATCCAAATAAATGAAGCAAATTTATAAAAAGTATGGAATTGAATCAATATATGCAAAATAATAGCGTATTGTATGGGACCCGTACTACTTATATACGCGAATATTAGAAGATATAACCTGTATTAGTAGATTACATATATAAATTGAAAATATCAATAAATACGTAATCTTTAAACCAGTAGGCAGTAATTAATTCCAATATGTGCCCAAATGAAAGTGCTAAAATTTTATGGGAAGATAAACCCGTACTACTTATAATGTCATAGATTAGAAGATATGTCCTAGTGTTAGTAAAAGATTACCCGTATTATAATATTTAGTTTGAAAAAATTTTGCCAATATATAACAGATTACTTAATAAATTAAAAATATCAATAATCCCCGTGATCTTCATACCGGAAGGCTTGATTCCAATATATGCCAAAATACATGTACTACTTATATTCTCTTACATTAGAAGATATACCCGTGCTTTTGTAGACGATTACTCGTACAACGTACAATATATGAGTTTCAACAATTTTTGCCGCAATAAAACAATGCCATAAGAAATTGAAAATATCAATAATCTCTGAATCAATAATCCCCGAAAACATCAATAATAATAATGTTTAAACATGAAGATCGTAATTGATATTATCCAGTCAAAAATACGATGGCAATGAAATTTATTTTATATACATATCTTTATCATTAAAATCGGAAAAGATTTAATAAAAATCTTCTTCCTTATAAACACATTAAATTTAAATCCGTTGTTAAGCGACATGTTATGATTTGCTTCAAATAAATTGGTGGTCAAAATATCGTCTGAATATCTCTAATGAAGGTTTGGCGACATTTTAAAAAATCGCCAAATTTATCGCCAAGTGGGACTGTAGAACTGACAGTTCCACTTGACAATGAATTGACGAACCATCATCAAAATATTATCCCCTAAAAAAACCACAATTTCGTTTATTTAGGGCAATTTATCAATTTCAAAATATTTTTATTGATTTATAAATATTTTTATCAATTTGGTGACATTTTAAAAATTCGCTAAATGGGATACTAAGTAGGGCGGTTGGACTGACAGACAAATGCTAACGAAACACCATTTCAGTACTTTCTTTTAACAAAACAAAATAAAATTCATTGATTTACGTCATTTTTATCAATTTGGGGACATTTCAATCAATTTGGCAACTTTTAAGAAATTTGCCAAGTTAGCGATATCCAGCCAAATTCGTAGCTCTAAATTCGCAGATCTGAATAAAATATCGTGATCCAGTTTGTATGTACTAAATGAAAACACTAAAATATTATTAGAAGATATACCCATTCTACTCTTTTTCTGTTTAAACAATTGGATAAATGAATTTATTGGGTAAACAGAATATGAGTTTATTAGCTAAACGCAATATATAAGCTTAAAACCTCTTTGCTAAAATACATGAAAGTGATGTATGCAGTTCGCAATTAATATAATTAAAAAAAATCAAACCGTTCATTTATAAGATATATTTTAATATCCATTTATTTATTATTCAAATCGAAAAAATAATAATAATCATTAACAAACACATTTAATTCCATTCCTTTGCCGAGCAACATGATATAAGATAGAATCTTCCTCATAAAATGCGAAATTAAATAACCATTTTAATTTCTTTATACTTCTAATCGTTGAGTAAAAGCTTGTGAAATTGTGAAATATAAAACATGGAGGTAGATTTTTCCATTTAAATTCATGTTTCAAACAATTCATGCTTTCAGATAGTGACTATTTAATGCAAAAATCCTGCATCAAACTCAAAAATAAAGTTTTAATTCCCTTTGACGTTTTAAACAAACGATTTTTATCCTTTCAGTTTGGATAAACCACGGAGTTGGAGAGCAGAACTCCTATAAAAAAAGTTCCGTTTTTCATTAATATCTCGACAACCCCTGGTCTTAGAAACTCGAAACTTGGGCAAAATTTATCGGGGGCTATTTCAAGGCCACCCACAAAATTTCACTAAATTCGGTTCAGCCGTTCTCTCGTGATGATGAGACAAACGAAAGTTTCGTTTTTTACTAATATCTCGAGAACCACTGGTCGTAGAAATTCCAACCATAGACTAAATTTTAAGTGGGGCTATTTCTAGGCTACCCACAAAATTTCATCAAATTCGGTTCAGCCGTTCTCGCGTGATGGTGTGACAAACAGACAGACAGACAGATAGACAGACAGACAGACAGACAGACAGACAGACAGACAGATTTTCATTTTTATTTATATAGATAATGGAACCTTTAATTAAAAAATAATCAAAAATACATATACTCAATACTACGCCTTTCTGCTGTGTCAACTAGCAATAACAGCTGCTGTACTAACACTAGCGATAACTGGATATGATTCTCAAAGCATTGTGGCATTTTCAAACGTTTCATCCATAAGTGTTTTATCTCCTTCTTTCTAACTCCATGAAATCAACACTACCACAAATCTATTCGAATTCTTGCATATGCTGATGACATCGATATTATAGTCAGGGGAATATATTAAGGAAGCCTTTTTTGCCTAAGGAAGCCTTGCTTTTAAAATGTAGGTATCTGAAAATTAGCCAAGACAAAATTAAATACATGATATTTGACAGAAGTGGGTCTTTCCCTTCTCTTATTTAAGACTGATAAGTACATATTTGAATCTGTTCGAGTTTTAAACTACCTGGGATCCCAAATAAACTGTAAAATTAACATAAGTCTAGAAATCCATAAACGAATTTTAGCTGCAAATCGCTGTCTGCAAAAATAATTTTTTCAGATCACATATGATTGGGAAAAGAGCAAAAGAAAATTACAACTATATAAAGTACTTATGTTAATTTATGCACCATAAATTCTCACAGGATTTGATGCAGAAGCTCTTTGCATATTTGAGAAAAAATTTTGCGCAGTGGAAATTTTGGTGGAATTCAGGAAAATGATATTTAGACAAGAAGATACAATTTCGAACTAAATAAATTATATAAATATTCTCACATAATTAAATACATTAAAATTAGCAGAATGCAATGGGCAGGACATTTGCTACGAATGAATAGCAACAGAATCACAAAGAAATTTTTTTATTCCACACCGATCTGGAAAAGACCTAGAAGATAATCGAAGTTGAGATGAGTCAATTGTGTGGACGAGGACATTGAGGTGTTAAGAATAAAAAATTGGAGAAGCATTACTACAAGGGGGGACGACTTGGAAAGATTTTCTGAGGAGGTCCGAGGTTCACATCGGGCAGCCGAGCCATTGATAATGATGATGATTATGATGATGATGATCATAATGATGATGACCATTGTATGCTGTCTTATTAGCAATGTTTTCAGATATTACTTTCCCTATATACATAGTATTATGTATTTTGACGACGTCTAAAATTCGAATTCGAGTTTCCGACGGAAGAGCACGTTTGAAGCATACCTGAACTCAAATCGATCGTTTTTGAGGAGATGTCTGTATGTGTGTGTGTGAAAGCCCCAGGCCGTCCGGCTCGTCCAGAGGACTTGGAGCAACAGAGTGGACGACCGGTGTATGTGTGTGTGTGTGTTTGTGAATACGATATCCCACGAACGAATGCATCGTTTTGAAAAGCGTTTGGTACAAAAATTACAATCGGTGAATACTAAAAGCCATTGATTTGAAACGCAATCGAATGTTCGGACGACCTCCAAATTTTCGATTGGAATTTTGAAAAAATCATAAAAAAAAATCAGAATTTTCAATAATGTTGCGTAAATAATCATTCCTTATAAAACGTTTCATCAGAAAAATATTGACACACATTTCAGAACAATAGCATGAATCGCTCTTGTGATATTGCACTTTTTTCAAATAAATTTATCAAAAATCACATAAAATAAAAAAGTCTATTGTGATGTATGTTCACTTTTTATATGTAATATTATGCGATACATTTATTAACATCATTCTCGTGGATTTAGTTCGTTCCATTCACGAAAGAGGATACTTTATGTTTCTACGATATTTAGCTTCAAAAGGTTAACTTCGAAAAATGTGACTTCAATAGGAATCAATTCATATCGAAACGGGGGAGGGGAAGATTTTTTATAATAATCGTTTTTTATAAATTTATTTGTTAGTCGACGCTTGCTCCGATTTTGATGTAATTTTCACGCTGTATTTGCAATGCACCCATTTGACCTACTCAGGCTAAATTTGGACGCAATTTTGCTGCTTTGCGACTTTTGCGCCCGCGCAAGAAGGGGGGCTTTTGCATCCGCGCAGCAGTCACCGAACTTGCTAAAACCTGATTACTACACAAACTAGTTGCTATATATTTAGTGACAGCAATCGGGCAAAGCTATTATTAGAAACAAATTCGATGTGTGAATGTAACAGTAATCGCCAAAATATGCAGTCAGGCCTGGCTTACACGGCATTTCTATAAATACAATTAAGCTACTGTTCACGTTATTGAATATAAATGCAATAGTGAGTGCATAAGACCTGTTACATTCTGAAAGGTGACACTCGTCCTTTCCACTTCAGACTATTCTTTTTCGAACCGAATGTCTTACACAATTTCTGTAGATTGCCTTTATGCGTGGCAGTCAATCATCTTTCGACTCATAGTGGTAATCCATTGTCTGTCTTTTGCAGTAATTGGCGCAGTGGCAAACATTCACAAAAGAACTCTATTCCTCAAAAGAACTCATTCCACATAAGAACTCTATAGTGCCATTTTGCTTTCCCTGCAATACGCGGTAATGTATAAGGAAAGTATTGGAATCATGTTGAAAATCGCAAAACGAGTTTTCGATGGATCGTTTGGGGACTTTTAGAAGATGAAAAAACTATATTTAGTGTGACGTTCATGTGTGTGTGTGTGTGTCTATCTGTGCAATGTATACATGCACTCTAATTCAAAAACTAATGAACCAAATTTCTTAAAATTTTATAAGTCACTTGTGCATTGCACTGTCTGTCTGTTTAATGTCTCAACACGGAAA
Source organism: Amaurobius ferox (assembly GCA_951213105.1). Lineage (NCBI taxonomy): Eukaryota > Metazoa > Arthropoda > Arachnida > Araneae > Amaurobiidae > Amaurobius > Amaurobius ferox. Next base: position 25,907,068 of record OX578135.1, on the reverse strand, counting down.
AATTTACTTTTTTTCCATTTTGTGAGAATTATAAAATTTAATAATGACTCTAAGTATTAAAAGTCTACAACAAATTGTGAATTAGGTTTCTTTACATTATCTATTCCATATGCAGAACGGATATACAGCTATATACTCATATATACTCTATAGTTTTAAAATAGAAAAAAAAAGCATAAAAAAAAACAAAAATGTAGTATAAGTTAAATAAATTAAAGTTGTAAAATAATTCTTCCAAATTGCTGTTTAAAAATTCTGAAATTAAAAAATACTTCGCCAGAACAGCATAAGATAAATATTTAAAGGTATGACACGGTGGTTAAAAAATAAATAAATAAATAAAAATTGTTGTGAACAACACATGACTTTCCCTACAAGTATTTTACTTCTTTCAATACGAAATAATGATGCACAATATCCATGCCACAATCTTTTTAACGTTGAAAAGTACACTGACAACGGGCGTATTCAGGATGAAAACAGGTAAAATTAAGTATCCAATTAACTTACCTAATTTACTTATATTTCGCGCTAATATAACTTGACAATGGGAAATATTGCTAACATCTGCTAAGCAAATTCTCCATTATATTAAAATATATTAATTATTAATTCATCAATTTAGCGTTATTTTTGCCAAGTTGGCACCATATTAAAACGACATTTCGCCAAATTAATCGAACGTTTAACCTCGTTAAAAATCAATAGGGTTCTAGTATTCACGGACTGTAATAATCCTACTAAATTACGTTTGAAACGCTGCATTCGTTTGTGAGATATCGCATCCACAGGCTCACGGACACACAAACATAACCTTAAAATGTTCGATTCGAGTTCAGGGCGGTGTTTCTTTCGGGACTTTTTGGCCGGGCAGGGGGACGAATAAAACTTTAGTGGGAGTGGGCAAATTCTCAATTTAGGCTATATAAATATATCTAACTGCTGTTACATAAATAGAAACTAAGTTAACATAAAATATTTCCGGGGGGTGAATAATCGTCTCCGGGAGGGGGGCGACGCTCCCCCGGATGTATGCCTGAAAGAAACACTAGTTCAGAGGTGTTTGAAACGTGCTTTTCCGTCAAACACTCGAATTCGAATTTTCGACCCCTTACAATACTTACTTTACCTACATTACTATATAACTAGAGAAAGTAAGAACAAGAAAGATCAATCATGCATAAAGCATTGATTATGAAACATTTTACAACTTCACTGCAATTTTATTTAAACATCCCTAAAATGCGATACATTCCTCGGTAATATTTTAAAATTATCACAATACTAAATTAATTTATTATATTTGAAAACTTAAAACTTCATCGAAAAAAATGAACTTTATTCAAATGACTGCATTGAAATATAAATTGCCTGGTTAAAGCATTTCTAAAATGCGATACATTCCTCGGTAATATTTTAAAAAATATCATAATACAACAATAATTTATTATATTTGAAAACTTCATCGAAAACAAATGAACTTTATTCAAATGACGTCATCGAAATAGAAATCGCCTGGCTCTCTATATAAAAGCAACATTTCCTTCTTAAACTTTTTTGCATTCCTTTCATTTAGCACAATACTACAATAATTTATTTTATTTAAAAACTTAAAGCCAAGGAGGTACAAATAATTTAACTCTATGCTTAAAACTTCATCGAAAAAATCATCTGCATCTCTATGTAAAATCAATGAATGTTTCATTCATATCAGCTATATTGCAGACTCCATGAGCTAAATAATTTTGCGTTAAAGAAATGCAGCAATTCTTATACAACTCATTCTACATCTTTTGGTGTTTACATTCTCCATAAGTGAAAATTAGCCTTCGTTGTAGAAATAATCAAAGTTTGATGATCATTTAAACTCAAATATATTGTAATTGCGTTGTTTTGGGAATGTAAATACACAGAATTTAAGCAAAAATAAAGCGGTTTTAGGACGGATACAGCACTAAATATAAATTAAAAAGAACTTTAAAAATCACGATTTTGACACAACATGGCTGCCATATTTTCTTTTGAAATGGGTCACGTGATCTCTTCATATAATGGTCACGTAATCTCTTCATATAATGGGTGTAATTATTATTTTAATTTTTATTTAAAAAACTACTGAATATATTTTTCTGAAATTTTTTTTTATATATTTTATGTGATTATTTGAATATTTCCTAAAACTTTCGAAGCAATTTGTAAATTTTAAATTCGCTTTAAAAATATTTGAAGAATTAGGTCCCATAGGGTTCAATGTATTTCATTTTTTCAATCCGGGTTGAATCCAAAACTAATTGGGTGATATTATTCATTTATATTCCCATAGGTTCCACAGACCATCCGAACAACATACTAAAGTTTAATTTTGATAAAGTCATTTTTATGGCAGTTATCGTGCTAATGGACAGACAGGCAGACAGACAGATAGAATGAACAAAGTCATAAATACTTTTCCACTATGTTGTAAAGTGTTAATAAAGGAGGAGGAACAGTCATTCCAGAAAAGCAAGAAAATATTTGTCCTAGACGACCTTTGTAAAAAGAAAAAACTAACGACTGTGTATTGCAGTTTTTATAAGCACTAAAAGTATCTATAAAGACATTTAAAGTATCTGCGATTTGCATTTTGAAGCTAACGTCATAAGATCGCCATTGTCTCCCACTGTTTTATCTAAAGTGAGAATCTGATATCTTTATGGCCCGTCATATCATGTCCACCTTACTAGAAAGACAACATTCGGTTGAAAAAACAAGATGGTTCACGAAAATATTTTCGTTGACATATTTGTTTAATAAGCAAAGTTATCATCAATTTTCTGTAGGAATGCTTTATATTGTCTTTATGTTTTGCCGCCCAACGTGCCCTCTTTATCACATCGTGTGCTCTTCTTTATCACAGTTTACTTTGAATTTTAGTGTTTAAAATAGAAAAAAAAAAAGAAAAGAAAAAGAAAAAAAATCGAATCTGATGAGAACAACAAATGTGTATCCATCCAGATTAAAATTATTTACTCTTTTATATCTACACTAGTTTTTCAGCACGTAAAATTGCATAAAAACTGAAACGTTCTATAGTAATAGGAATGATTTTTTTCGTTTAGTGTTATCAAAAACGTCGTATAAATCAAGCATTTAATTAAAACATTTAAGCATTTTTATTTTGTCAGATTTCTTTTTTTTTTTTTTTTTTTTTTTTTTTAAGGACCATTAAAAAAATAAAAAAAATGCGCTAATTTTATTTTCGCTCTTTGCACCAAAATCTGATTGGCACCAGAAATTGACAGTTAAGTTCCCTTTGGTGAACTTAACTGTCAATATCACCAAAGTGGGACGGATAGTTTTTGAGTTAAAGCATCATTGCACAGACGGACAGACAGACACGCATAGACATCATGCTAAAAACAGTTGATTCACTTTTTAGGGTATCCAAAACCTGTATAAACAACGAAAACTTAAATTTGGATTTTTGAACCCATTTCCTATAAATTATCTAATACTACAAAATGTACCCGGCGTCATTCGGTATTTAATGTAGGGATTAATTGCATTCCAAAAGGTGTAGTCGCCTGCTGCTTGAACGCACAGTGCTTTATAACTTGTCTATTGATAGTATAGGTTCCGTTCAAAGCCTTATCGCAAGATAATTTTTCGATCTTTTCGATGGGGAATTCTTAGCCAGTGGAAGGCAAGGAGATTGCACTCAAGGTCCAGAGTTCGATTCCAGGCACTGCCCAAACTATTCTCGAGAGCACGCAGAGTACAGGCACGTTAAATCTGTGGGTTCTAAAATCCTTCCGAGAGGTTGGTGACAGGAGAAGAAGGGGGTACGGTCCCTGTACGGCCCAAATCCATGCTACTCGTCACAAGGGTTTAGAGTACAAAAAGCATGGGCGGGTAAAAGGACAGCGCAACACGAAGGTGGCCACTAATGGAAACAAAAATGGGAGCTCGCTTTCCCGTTACCATTTATAACCGATAGCATTCGCTGCTGTAAGAAGTTGACACGTTGATAAACAGAAAGGCATTACTTATTTAAAAACAAGCCCACCATTAAAAGTAGTAGATATCAATATCATCCCACTGTAGGGGTACAAAGTATTTATCGTAAAACGACATAAATTATGCAAAGTATAAAAAGCCAAATGTACACCAGAAAAGCATAAGGCAGAAGCAAGAAATTAGAAAAAGTGCGCAACAATATCCTCAGTAATCTTAATACGTTCCATTATCCTGTGAACAGACTGAGAGTCAGCCACAACCCTAGAAAACCACAGTGCCCGGCACTCTCCCGAACAGTGTGTCTTTCAGCCATACCTCCGGAGGGGGAGGGGGTCGAAGCCCCCTCGGAGACGTGTATTCGCACTCCCCCCCCCCCTCCAGGAGACATTTTATGAAACCTAATTTCTTTTTATGTGATACAGCATTTAGATATATTTATATAGGGCAAATAGAAAACTTGTCCCCCTTCCTATCATGTCATTCGCCCCCCGACCAAAACGTTCTGAATTAAAGACTGTTTTCGAGGGTTCAGAAAGGTGAAATTTTAAGGTGTAGGAACAACTAAAAATATAATGATCAACATCACCAGCCATATTACACTTCAATTAGAAGAATCTTTAATTTTAAATATGTTAAAGTAAAACATAAATGACCCACGGCCAGTGAGAAAATAAATAAGATATTTATTTTTAATATTAAAATTAACATTAATCCTGGGTAAGAACTGCCGAGTCCTGGAACCCCCGACTGAAGAGTCCCAGAATTCCCGCCACTCCTTAAAAAGAAAGCACTTAAAAATCTGGATAAGTAGGAGAAATGAATAAGGACATCTATGGGTTCACCAGTCGAAGCAGCAAGCTTCGCATGAGCGTCCGCAGCCTCGTTACCAGTGATGCCTACGTAGGACTTGATCCACGAAAGGCCGAAAGTAGCACCAGAGTTTAAAATATTAGCCTTAATATTATATAAGAAACTGGTTTTATTATATTATATTAAGGCTAATTTAATATTAAGGCTAATTTTCAAGGCGAGAATAGATGACAAACTGTCAGTAAAGATATTAATATTAACCTTATTTTCAGCAACCCAGTCAATAGCAGATCTAATGGCTCTCAAAAGCTCATTGAGCTTAAAAAGCCAAGAGTAGACAAGCACGTCATGATGAAAACACAATAAGCAAAGCCCACTTCGGAGTTAATCTTGGAACCTGCAGAGTCCGCTTCGACGATAAGAGCTTGTAATTTCGTCCCAGTAGATCAACAATAGAGCGTTGGCTGGCCAGTTCGAGATTCAGGGTTCGATTCCCGGTTGGGGCAACAAGGTTCTTTACAAACCACCAGTATGAACCTTATAATAACAATTTGAAATCTTAACAGAGGGAATAGAAACTACGTTTATACCAGGGCAAATCCGATGATTAGGAGAGATTGAATCAAAACGGTCACGAGGGGAAGACCCAACACTGGCAGTTCCTGACGCTGCCTCCAAAAAAGGAATTTAAAATGGAGAGCTTTTAATACCAAGGAAATTGGTGGGATGCCGAGAAGGGCATGCAGGGCTTTACCTGAACTCGTTCAGATCCCTGTGGTCGATACTGTCTCTGTGGATGTCGTCCCCACTGTGTTCCGGTCTAAATTGAGTGGTAGTGTCCCGGCCATCCAAACAGATACCTTACCCCTTCGGGTAGGCCAGACGGTCTGGGTCGAAAGATGGAAATTCTTCGATAATATTTTCGATCGTTAAGGAACCGATTTGTATGAAAATAGCTCAAAGGCGCTTCAATATTTCATAACTAAAAATGAATTTAAATTAAAAAAAAATCGATGAGGTGTTTTCTCTTGAGGGCCAAGGTAATGCACCAAATATCATAGCCATACGTGGCTTAGATTTTTCGCTACAGATGACATAGACAAACAAACAAGGAAACATATTTTTTTTATTTTTTTAGATATAAAATAGAATTTTTTTTTAAATACACGCTTCTATTTCTCAGAAACCACGCAATGGCTTTTGGGGAATTTTTTTATGATGTGAGTTTTATGACCCTATAGCGAAGTGTGGAATAACGAAAATTAAAATCCTGTTCCTGCCTATCTGTTATAACCTTTTACAGTCCAACTCAAAGGATTCTCTTTTTATTGCTTAACCGGTTCACAACGTAAAATGCAGAGCAATTAAAGCTAAAAGAGCAAGGTGCGTTTTGAAAATCATTTGGATATCCTCCTTCAGTGCAACATGTCTCGAGCCTTAGCGTCTCAAAAAGTGTAGCACGTCTGAACCTTAACACCCCAAAATGTCAAAGTCACATGCTTTTCATTTTTAACTAGTTTTTTAAACTCAATAAGGAAAAGTTTCATAGTTAGGAATATTTTTAACTGTGAACCGCTTTAATACATAAAGCTGAAAATTTTAAATTATGTTTCTAAGCTAAATATTTTTTGAAATGCGTAAGCTAATTTGGCTGAATTTTTTCTTAGATGACGATTCTGGATGCAGGGAATATTTTAATATAAGTTCCATCCTCCTACATCCCTCAAAAAATTAATGAAAGTTGTCCACATTTGCTACTTTTTAAAATATCTAGGCTACATATAATTATAATTCTATTTTTATTCTTTTAAAGGTTAACAACAACTTACGCATAAAAATAAACAAACCATTAGGAGGGCATAAATAACTTTTCCCCAGAATACTTCGCAAACAGAATCGAATTCCCTGAACTCGAATGATTTTAACACATTTACAAAACAATATCAAAGCAACGTAAGTTATGTTATTGCCAGATTTAAAAACTACTCAGGAAAGGAAACAATGTTGCGCAAATTCTAAGAAAGAAGTTTTTCCTTAACCATGAACTCTAAAATGTAGCCAACTAAATTTCAGGATATAGAATAAATATATTGGGAAACATTCTTCAAAATATATTTTTTCTAGATTTGAAGTAACAAAGACACTGTTCCAGTGCTGAATGCGTAATTTCTGGTGGAACTAACGCATTTTGGAAGATAAAAATAGATCTTAAATTTGCGTTATCGTCTGCAACTGATTTGATAACTTTTATTGTTTCGATATATTCAGCGACATTTAAAGCATTATGCAACGTTCTAAGGAGGTAATGTTTATTTTAAAATAACTCTATATTTGTCAGTCTTTCAAAATTGTACTTTTGATATAAAATAAAATTATTAGTAATAAATATTCAATTTGTATTTCTGTATTTCAAACTGTAGACAATAGAATGCATAAGTATATCTTCTTAAAAGTATAAAAAACATCCGATGTGGCTAGCACATGACTTTCCCCATATAATGAAATGACTTTACTTAGTTTCACAGCGAAATGATGATGAAGTTGGGTCACTGTTTTGGCGTTAAATTACACATTAAAACGTGGCTTTTTTCTTGATGATAACATGTAAAACTATTTCGAACTACGCAATTAGATTACATTTCGTGCGAATCTAACTTGACAATTAGAAAAATTGCTATAACAAAACAATATCAATACAGCGTAAATCATGAAGTCATTACCAGTTTTAAAACCACTCAGGAAAGAAAACAATATTGCACAAGTTCTGAGAAAATGGTGTTCCTTAACTATAAACTCTGAATTGTAGTCTCATACTATATTTTAGCATATAGAATAAATATATTGGGATACATCCTTCATAATAGTTCTTAAGGATAAAAAGGAATAATATACTATTTTTCTGAAAATAACTTACAAAACTTCTTGGAAGAAAGCAGACATACGTATGTCACAACTGACATATGCCTGCTTTCTTCAAGGGAGTTTTGTAAGTTATTTTCTTACAAACATAAGTTTTATTTATTGTAATACTATTCCAGTATTGTACGCAATTTTTGGTAGAACTAACGCAATTAGAAAGCTTTTCAGGCGTGATTTCTGCATACACGTGATAAAAGTTGATCTTAAATTTGCTTTATTGTTTGTTACTCATTTAATAACCGTAAAATAGTTTCAATACATTCGGCATAAAGCATTATGTAGCGTTCTCAAAAGGTAATATTTATTTTAAAATAACTCTAAATATATATTTGTCGGCCTTTCAAAGAAAGTACTTTTGATAAAAGAAAAAAAATAATGGTGATAAATAGCAAATCTGTGTTTCTAATTGTATTCAAGAGAATGCATTTTATTTAAAAGTATAAAAAAATATGATATGGGCAACACATGACTTTCCCTACATAATACAGTGACTTTATTTTTTTATCAGGAAATAATGATATACAAGATCCACGGCACAGAGTTTTTAGCGTTGAATTGAACATTTAAATTGGACTCATTTTGATTATAATATGTACAGTTATTTTAAAGTACCAAATTAAATTATATTTCGCACAAATTCAACTTCACAATTAGCAATCAATCAATCAAAATTTTTATTGTAAAACGAACCCAGCCCAAGCAATAGGTGTGACAGCAGTGATAAGTTAGAACAATTAATAGTTACACCATGGAGGTAAAGATAAGGAGTAAAAACTTCATACTGAGAAAACGCCAATATCATTTGAGACAATAATTCAGGTGGGCCTAGAATAAGAAAAGCGCCCCTGAATTATGTGTATTTCTATGGCGAAAGGCTAAAATATTTTTTAAATTGTCAATTTTGTAGAAATAAATTAGTAGCATAATGCAAATTAGAATTAAAATAATAAGTAATATTCCTACGTCTTCAAAATTATTTTTCCTATCAATTCATTCTTATCTCCCTATATTCTAAACCCTGTCCTATAACAGTGTAAAAATACCGATTAATTATATTGATAAATAGAGAATCTTAATTTTAAAATAATCACTAATAGATATATTCAATACTATGCCTTTCTGTTGTGTCAAATGACAAAAAGGGCGCTTTAGTAACACTAGGCACACCTAGATATAATTCCTAAAGCATTATGGCATTTTCAAGCGTTTCCTACATAGGACTTTTATTTCCTACACTTTAGGTCTACGAATTACACAATATAAAAATCTAATGTGGGCAGCACATGACTTTCCCTGCAGGCTCAAATTCATTTTTTCTTTATTTCTTTAATAATTCATTAAATGGGGTTTAATTGCACAAAATAACACTAAATTTGCATTTTTAATTCAATTTCTGTTTTGATTTGGTAATTGGACATTTTCCCAAAAGCGGTATAACTAAATGCGAAAAATCTCAAATATCTCGAGAACGGTTAGTTCTAGAGTAATAGAGTTGTTCTTATTCTTTTCCTCATCAAAAATTACGTATAAAACAAGCATTTAATTGATATATTTGAACATACGTAGCTTTTTTTTTTAGATTCTGGCGATTTTTGAGGGCCATTTCGTAAAAAAAGGCAGGTTTTTCTTTTCTGAATAATACCAAAATCTAATCAGCACCAGAGTATCCTACAAGTAACTTTATCTATCTAGTGGGTGCGGTAGCTCACTGGTCAGCGCGCGGGAATTGCTCTCGGTAGACCCGGGTTCGATTCCCTCCGCTGGAAAAAGAAAAAACTGCCGCCGTGTTCACGTGGAGTACGATCACGCTAAACATGTGGGTCCGTAAGTCCTCAGGGGTGAGGAACTAAACCTGTAAACCGAGAGGTAGGCCAGGTCCGCACTGTTGTCTCCAAGTAACTTTATCTACCAAATTTTGTAAAATTTGGTCAATTAGTATTTTAGCTAGAGTGGATATATGAAATTTTTGAGGGTAATTTCGTAAAAAAAGGCAGGTTGTTCTTTTCCGATTCATACCAAAATCGAATCAGCACCAGACTATTCTACAAGTAACTTATCTACCAAATTTTGTGAAATTTGGTCAATTAGTATTTTAGCTAGAGTCGATACACGAAATTTTTACGGGCCATTTCGCAAAAAAGGCGGATTCTGTTTTTACGAATCGTACCAAAAACTAATCAGCCCTAGGGTCATACCCAAGTGACTTACCTACCAAATTTTATGAAATTCGGTCCATTAGTTTTTGAGTTAGAGTGGATACATACATTGCACAAACACACAGATAGACAGACACACAGACACAGACGTCATGCTAAAAATAGTTTTTACGTATTCTAGAGGTCTCGAAACGTGTAGATCCGTCGAAAACTCGAGTAGTGATTTTCGGTATGATTCCAATACTTTCCCTATACATTACCATGTATTGCAGGGAAAGTAAAAATGCAAACAGTTATCTATGGTAACATATTCTAAATATTTAGGCCATAGACAGAATCAATATACAGATGTATTACAATGCATAAAATTGCTGCTTGTGAAAAAAAAAAACTTTCAATACTTCCCTGAAGTAAGCAGGCATATGTCACTTAGGTAACTACAATCGTTTCGAAGGCGTTTTAAGCCCCCTTCTTCAGGCAAATAAACAGTATGCCCTCTTAACAACTACTAAGGACGAATTGCGACAGGTCAGGCAAAGAGAAATCTAAAAAGAGCTAGAACACCTAAAATGGAAATTCGCTAGCGGGTGATATCAGCCATTTGCTTTCAATGGCTAATACCGCCCGATAGCGAATTTTCGCTTTCAGTGCTCTAGCCAATGAGACTGAGTTCATGGAATATTCTGATGTAAGTTTATCCACCTTATATCGAAGTGCAGATTAACGAGAATTAAAACCCTTGCCAGTCATGACCGCTTACATATGGAGAACGGGTTCATCATTTACGTATTCTTCCAATGGTTTGTGTAATTTAGCTAGAAACATATTGAAATAAATAGAGTAAAAATATTTCGAATTTTCTTCCCCTTTAATATATAGAGTATATATATATATATATATATATATATAAGAAAAAAAGAGTTAGAAGATCCAATGAAAGAAAAGTGAGAAGCAGTAACATTCAACTATCTAACAGGCTTACAAAACAAAAGTAAAAATCAACAATTCCTCAAACTAATGAAAAATCCGTGAAATCCGTTAATATATATATATATATATATATATATATATATATATAAGATTCATATGAAAAAGAGGGGAAATGACCAAATGCAAGGCATAAAATGGTAGAGGGGGATGGCGACCCCTCTTTCCCGTTTAAAAGACTGCTTTTATGCCCGGGCAACACTCACGGTACCAATGCCATGCAGAAGCCATACTTCCGTAAATGTGTCAAATCAAAAACACTCGAAAAAGTGCAAGGAAAACAAATAGGAATCGACCAGGATCGCAAGGGAAAGAATGGAAATGCAGCAAATGCCCCTGTCGGTTACGATGGAGTGCATCATATATAACAGAAGTCCACGCATGCGCTATTCGTTATTTTCACTTTCATCGCTCTATACCTCTGCCATATCCTTTAAGTAAGCATTTTCTCCCTTTTTTGTATTAAATAGGGAATTATAATAACATTTCAGGAAGCCAATTGGATAATTCCGTTTTATTGCCTCCTTCATAATATTCCTATTATGCATGATGCAATCAGACTTGAAAGTATTAATGCGTTGATTTCTTTTGAGGTGACCAATGACGACATTTCTGAAAATGTTTTTGGTCAAATTGGACCTCCAATCAATAATGCGGTTGATTTTTATATTGAAATTGTTTCTCTTGTCATATAAAGACGGTATAAGTACCATATCTACTGTCATGTTTTAGTGTGATATCTAGAAAATCAACACTATCTTCCTCCTTACTTATATTCTCAATCAATTCCAGTTCTTTTGGATAAAAAGTAAAATCAAATTGGGGTGTATTCTTATATTGCCCAATAAGGACATCGTCAACGAAACGAAAATATGGCATTTCATGTAATATATGAGTGCCATTTTCAAATTTACACAAGTATAGATCGGCGAGCAGGGATGAACATCCCCCTCCCATCGGAATACCCTTAACCTGTTTAAAATAGTTGGTGCCATCAAATAAGATGTTTTCAAACAACACAATGCGAATCAAGTCCTCGTATTTTCTGAATGTAATATGCTCTTTTAAGTCATATATTTCATGTAGTTCCTTCAAAATTTCATATAGATTTTCCAGATTGATGTTGTTGAATAAATCACGGAAATCGTAACTTTTGAAGCGTATATCCCTGCTATAAAATGGAAGTCGGTTGATGACATCGTAACTATTATTTATCATTACTGTTCCTTGTTTCTTGAGTATAATCATAACATTTTTAAGTATAGTTAAAAGTTTTTCATTTGCAATTGTTAAATAGGATCCACATCCCACTGTCACCGGCCGGAACTTGACTGGATTTTTATGAAGTTTTGGTATGAGTACCAAATATGGAAAGTTAACTGCTTTAAGTTCGATACCAATGCTTTGATACAGAGTTTTAATTTTATTTACCAGACATGTTCCATTTTGTTGTAAAGGGAAGTACATTTGTTTATCAAGATAACTATTTTTTAAAGTATCAACGTAGTATTTTCTGCATGTGAAAGCGTAATTTGATACAACTTTATCCGTATAAGTTATAACATATTTATCTTCATATTTATTGACTGCATTTTGAAGAGAAGGATAATACGTTTTTTTACACAATGTTTTGTAGTGGAGATTGAACATTTTGATAAGGTTGTATTGCCATTCTTTGAAGGCTTGTATTGGCATGCTGTATTTTACGGCGAATTTATATGTAAATTTCTTCAAATCTTGTTCAAAGTCCTTTTTAATATTTGTGAAATCTTGTATACGAAATTTCGTACCAAGTTGAAGCATAGATTTTAACTTGTGATTATCCAATAGATCCAGGTTTCCAGTGATAATGTGCGCATGATGGGTATCTATATAAGGGCTGTTTTTACAATTACACTCTTCACTTTTATATACATTGATGTTTCTACTTATGCGGTTATAATTAAATATTTTTCTACCATTGGTTTGCACAAATTTATAAATCAGTTTTACTTCTATGTTAGGTATTGGTAAGAGATGTGCCAAGTTTTTTATATATGTCTTGATTGGTAAACCATCATAATTTTTATTTTTGTAGGTTGTAACAAAAGGCTCTGTTGTAGTAGTTTTCTTCTGTGGAGAGGATTTCAATACTATGTTTAATGTACTGGCTTTTAGTTTAAGTAAATCCATCATTATAGCGTAGTTTGTACATGCATTTTCATTATTATTAACAGTTAGTTGTTTTTCGAGTTGATACACTTTCAAATAACACCAGATGCGTTGAATATAACGTTTTCTTATACTAAATATAAGATTTTTGATCCGGCCGGGTTTTATTATTATTCCTGCACACACTGTTTTCATGAACGTTTCGATCTTTTCAAGAGTTTCTTTATAACTGAAATTTTTTCTTTTTCTTGTTCCCCTTTGCCATCTCTTTTTTATAGCAGGATGGATATCTTGTAATACAGGGTTACGTTTTTCATTTTTACAAGATTCCAAATTATAATTGTCATTAAATATGATCGTATTGAGTCCATACGGAAAAGCTGTTCCATATTGTTGGATGTGTGTATTTTCCCACCAAAGTCTTTCTGACAGTTTGGGTACAACATCGATGATTGTAACAATTATTTGTGAAAAATCATGGCTTCTATAATGACGGAGTTCCAAATTGGTGATAGTTGCATCAGTGAGAAGAGATTTGCCAATTTGACTTCGATGTAAGTTCGCAAATGCAAACGACTTTTGGTTTGGCCGATATATTTGGCTTGGCATGTTTGGCAAGTAATACAGTAGATGACATTATAGGTTTTGCAGAATGTACCGTAACTGGGATCTTGAGTAGAAATTGGAGAAGGTCTGCCACTGGGCAGAGTTTACATCGATGAGATTGGCATTTTTTAAACTTGAAATTACGTATTCTATTAAAATAATGACGATATGAATATTTAAAAAAGGGTGATCCATTTAGATTAAGGATCGAGTCGGTAGAACAAAGAGTAACGTACGAACAAAGAGTACGTTGAGATAACAAAGAGTACAAAGATTTCACAAATATTAAAAAGGACTTTGAACAAGATTTGAAGAAATTTACATATAAATTCGCCGTAAAATACAGCATGCCAATACAAGCCTTCAAAGAATGGCAATACAACCTTATCAAAATGTTCAATCTCCACTACAAAACATTGTGTAAAAAAACGTATTATCCTTCTCTTCAAAATGCAGTCAATAAATATGAAGATAAATATGTTATAACTTATACGGATAAAGTTGTATCAAATTACGCTTTCACATGCAGAAAATACTACGTTGATACTTTAAAAAATAGTTATCTTGATAAACAAATGTACTCCCCTTTACAACAAAATGGAACATGTCTGGTAAATAAAATTAAAACTCTGTATCAAAGCATTGGTATCGAACTTAAAGCAGTTAACTTTCCATATTTGGTATTTCCATATTGACAGTGGGATGTGGATCCTATTTAACAATTGCAAATGAAAAACTTTTAACTATACTTAAAAATGTTATGATTATACTCAAGAAACAAGGAACAGTAATGATAAATAATAGTTACGATGTCATCAACCGACTTCCATTTTATAGCAGGGATATACGTTTCAAAAGTTACGATTTCCGTGATTTATTCAACAACATCAATCTGGAAAATCTATATGAAATTTTGAAGGAACTACATGAAATATATGACTTAAAAGAGCATATTACATTCAGAAAATACGAGGACTTGATTCGCATTGTGTTGTTTGAAAACATCTTATTTGATGGCACCAACTATTTTAAACAGGTTAAGGGTATTCCGATGGGAGGGGGATGTTCATCCCTGCTCGCCGATCTATACTTGTGTAAATTTGAAAATGGCACTCATATATTACATGAAATGCCATATTTTCGTTTCGTTGACGATGTCCTTATTGGGCAATATAAGAATACACCCCAATTTGATTTTACTTTTTATCCAAAAGAACTGGAATTGATTGAGAATATAAGTAAGGAGGAAGATAGTGTTGATTTTCTAGATATCACACTAAAACATGACAGTAGATATGGTACTTATACCGTCTTATATGACAAGAGAAACAATTTCAATATAAAAATCAACCGCATTATTGATTGGAGGTCCAATTTGACCAAAAACATTTTCAGAAATGTCGTCATTGGTCACCTCAAAAGAAATCAACGCATTAATACTTTCAAGTCTGATTGCATCATGCATAATAGGAATATTATGAAGGAGGCAATAAAACGGAATTATCCAATTGGCTTCCTGAAATGTTATTATAATTCCCTATTTAATACAAAAAAGGGAGAAAATGCTTACTTAAAGGATATGGCAGAGGTATAGAACGATGAAAGTGAAAATAACGAATAGCGCATGCGTGGACTTCTGTTATATATGATGCACTCCATCGTAACCGACAGGGGCATTTGCTGCATTTCCATTCTTTCCCTTGCGATCCTGGTCGATTCCTATTTGTTTTCCTTGCACTTTTTCGAGTGTTTTTGATTTGACACATTTACGGAAGTATGGCTTCTGCATGGCATTGGTACCATGAGTGTTGCCCGGGCATAAAAGCAGTCTTTTAAACGGGAAAGAGGGGTCGCCATCCCCCTCTACCATTTTATGCCTTGCATTTGGTCATTTCCCCTCTTTTTCATATGAATCTTGTATGTTACTTTAGGAGAATGTGCTGCATTGCGTCAACTTCTGGAGAAAAATTGGATAACTGTGAAATAATTTTATTTTAATATGTTTACTATGCTATATATATATATATATATATATATATATATATATATATATATATATATATATATATATATATATAAATATAAATTAGTAAATCCAATGTTAGAATGTATGTAGTAACTCATAATACACTATTCCAAAATTTTCTACAAAATACAAAGAAATAAAAGAAATTAAGACATAAAGAGGGAATAATAAAGCGTAATGCAGGTCATAATGGCAAAGACAATCAACAAATTTCAAAAATGAGGAATGAAAATGGGAAAACAAAAAAATCAAGCAAAAAAGCTTGCACATGGAAGAGCTTTAGGCTTAAGATAAGTTCATTTCAAAAAAATTATCTTCAAGTCCATATATCCCTTCGAAATGAACACAAAAATGCTTGTTTCTGAAACACAACATAGATTTTATCTATAAACTTGTGCTATATGGACGACAAGCATATAGATTGGAACAATAAAGGAAACATAAATACCTTAAAATACACTTCATTAGTGCAACCATGACGAGCAAAATATGACTAGACCGATGTTGCCATATGCAGAAATGAAAAGATGCGATTTGCTGTTGCCAAAGAGAGTATATATATATATATATATATATATATATATATATACTCCAGGCTCTTAGAATCAATAAAGAGTCATATTGCCACTGTCATTTAGAAAAATACAAATACTTCGTAGATAAACACCATGGGCATGTTATAACGGGAAATCTAAATATTATTAATTATGATGCACTAAGATCACTGATGTTACTGGGTACTAAGTACCGTATACCTACTAAATTTAAACATAAATTAATATGTAAAGGTTTATTTCTTGACTTAAATAAATTTATTTATAAAATCAGTTATAAATATCAAATCCCTGTAGAAGCCTTTAAACCTTGGAGAGTCTTAATAGAGCAATACTTAAATCATTATATATATAATCAGAAAATTAATAATTCATATAAACTTAATTCAATTAAAAATGATATTAAAGAAATACAAAATGATTTTGTCATTACATATGTCGATAAGGCAAGTGGAAACTACTCAATTATATGTAAATATTATTATAAAAATACCCTTCAGTCACACTTAATAATCATATCTATAATTTACATAAAACTAACCTTAAAATCTTATACAATAGAATATCAGCCAAATATAAGCAAATCCATCTAAAAAATAGTTGTAATAACATTCCATATATTGTTTTAGTACCCAAGTTTCATAAATCCCCTGTTGCTTTTCGAACCATTACCAGTGGGCATAATTCTTACATTACTAATGCTGGAAAATTATTATTAAAGATATTACATGAAGTATCCTCGTCAGATGAAATCTCAAATAATTGTCATATTGTAAAAAACAGTTTTGAAGTAGTTAAGAAATTGAAATCTCTTACTAATATTCGTAGTATTTATACCTTTGATTTCAAAGATTTATTTAATAATATTAATATAGATGATCTGTATAGAATTATTTTAGGAATTTTTGAAAAATATAATATCAACCTAAAATATTCAAATTTTCTTTTTCAAAAATTACTTAACTTCACTCTTTATGAGAATTATATTCAACATGGTGGTACTATTTTTAAACAACAGGTTGGTATGCCACAAGGGGGGTGTGCCTCATCATTGTTAGCTAATCTGTATTTATTCTTCTATGAAAAAAACATTAATCCAAGCTTGCATAATATGCACATGTTTAGATATATAGATGACATTTTATGTGTATCCCCAAATAATAATATCCCTATAGTATTAAACTTTTATCCAAAAAATTTACAATTAAATGCAAGTAATAATGACACAAATGTTGCAAACTTTTTAGATTTAAATTTAAATTTACAAAATTGTAATATGGGTATAAACTTGTATGATAAAAGACAGGATTTTAAATTTAATACATCAAAAATTCAACATTTTGACTCTTGTCTGCATATATCTGTTTTTAGAAATATTATAATAAACCAGGCTCTTAGAATCAATAAAATTTGTGATGAATATTATAAATTAGCGCACTTTATGGAATTATTGAGTACAG
This sequence comes from Amaurobius ferox, assembly GCA_951213105.1. NCBI lineage: Eukaryota > Metazoa > Arthropoda > Arachnida > Araneae > Amaurobiidae > Amaurobius > Amaurobius ferox. Next base: position 25,889,403 of record OX578135.1, on the reverse strand, counting down.
CGACTAATAATGCATATCCCCCCAATTTTGTTATTAAAATTATCAACTCAGTGTATCAAATTTCACTCGATAACATCCTAGAAAACATTCCCAATTATAGTGACTAACATACAGGAGGGAAAATATATATATATATATATATATATATATATATATATATATAATTATTTATTAATTATATAAATAAATAAAAATGAAAAATAATAAACTAAGTCAAAAACATTAGAAAAATCAAAAAATCGGAAAATAAGATGCATTAACATTAATGTTTTGAATTTTATTTTCGCAAAAAAATGTAACTTTTGTCAGTATTGAAACTACGTTTTGTGCGCCCTTATAATGGTGTATAGTGGCATTCTCGATTATCCAGTTTTCCTATGAATTCTTGTTTAGTAGGAATTTTCATCTATGATTCATATTCATATTCAGTTCTGCATGTTTGGGAAATTGTATTCTGAATTTCTTGTCCAGTCTTCAGCTTAGACTCACTGGACGGGTTTGGGAGCATTTCCGTGAACGTTCGTACTGCCTCCCTGGTAGAATTTCGACTTGTTCACTCCGGTGCTTCTAGATTAAGTTGTTGAGGTTGATCGTGTATACACGTGGTAGAAGAGGAATGATTCTGGCCGCATGGTAATACAATTTTCTTAATGTATCCTTTTTTCATTTTTTCATTTTTTGATGCCTGTAGTCTGAGTTTAAGCATTTACAGTAATGTACTATTGCTTTATCTGAAACAGGCATTTGTTTGGGTTAATTAGAATTAAATACTCAGACCTGAAGAGGAATTTAATTCTGATTAATCATCGAATTTGGGAAGGTTCTGTTCCTTTCTCTTATCGGCATTATGGCCGTGAATTTGCTTCTATGGTGATGTTAATATTACTTGAATTGTATTTTTATTTTTTTATTTTTACATATTCTTATTATTACATTTCAAATATATATATATATATATATACATATATGTATATATATATATATATATATATATATATATATATATATATATACATATATGTATATATATATATATATATATATATATATATATATATATATATATATATACATATATGTATATATATATATTGAAAAATGTTCTTCTAAAGTTAGTATTTCCTAAAACACATGATCGATTTCGATGAACCGTTTTCAATATAAAGAAGATTCAATCAGAGGAATGTTTCATATTTAAATTTTGTTCTCTTGCACCTTTCCGCGGAACAGAGGAAATTAAAATATATTTTTTTTCTGTCCATATCGATGGCTTATAATTTAAAAATAGTTTTCAGAAATTACCTATTTTTGCATTAGTAAGTTAATCTTAAAGAAGTAGGTTTATAGTTAAAATATTTTAAGTTTATATACCGAGGTAATTTCATTTTACTATTATCCCGGACAATGCCGAGTATTTCTGTTAGTCGTTTTTTTTTAAAGAGCTTTTCATCATTAGAATATCTGAAAAGCAGTTTAAGGTGAAATTTTAGATAGAAATTAAAGAACATTGCAGTCTTGTTTATTCAATAAAACAATGTTATTGTTAAAATAATTTAATTTTATATACCGAGTTAATTTCATTTTAACATTATCCCGGACAACGCCGAGTATTTCTGTATTTCTGTTAGTCTTCTTTTTTAAAGAGCTTCTTATCATGCAGAATATCCTAAAAACAGTTTAAGGTGAAATTTAAGATAAGAATTAAAGAACATTACAGCCTTGTTTATTTAATGAAACAACGTCATTGTACTTGCTTTTTCGTTCTTATCCGAATTTTTCTGCGTTGAACAAACTTTAACTTCTCCATTTCTCTATTCTTCCTAGGTTATTATCATCCATCGAGAACAAAACACGTTTCTGGAACAAGAATTTTTACTTCCATTCTTCGTCTAGCTCTAGACCTTATCAAAACAGTGATAAACAGTGAAGTCAGATTTAAGAAAAAACAAACAGCAAGGGCAACTTTGTGAGGAATGTAACTTTGTATAGCCTAAATATCAAATTGGGATAAAATAAAATTCGAAAATTTTGAAGTACTCTCATAACTTTGTAAGGGAAGGTTACTATAGATACACCTTAAGTCTATCTATAATAGGGTTACCATAATGTTTTTGCAAAGACTGGGAAATTTCCAAATTTTTACTTAAAATCCTGGGACATTTAAAACAATCTGATGTGGGCAGCACATGACTTTCCTTATATAATGCAATGAATTTACTACTTTTACGGTAAAAAAAAAATAGGTTATTCTTATAGTATATACTTATATTCTTTCCAAGATATTGAATTTTAGTCAATTAGTCGTCATTTTCATTGATTTAGCGTCATTTATATCCATTTGGCGAGACTTTCATTAATTTGGCAACATTTCAAAAAGTCGCCAAGTTGGCGACATTCCGCCAAATCCGTCGCCAAAATATCGCCAAGCGTTATGGACGAAGAAATAAGTTATTCTTACAGCAGATAATTGACTATTGGCGTTCAAATACAAAAGTATTACTCAAAGTATCTTTTTTCATGAATGGAACGAGCTAGATCAACGAGAATGATGTCACCCTATTTATCGCATGATATTACATATGAAAAGTGAACATGTTTCTCAACAGTTAGTATTTTTTTTAATTTATAGGATTTTTTGATAAATTTATTTGAAAAATGTGCAATATCTCGAGAACGGTTCATGCTAGCGTTCTAAAGTTTATGTCAATCGCTTTCTAAGGAAAAATTACATAAGAAATGTCTATTTGCGTAACTTTATTAAAGGTTTTGATTTTTTGATGATTTTTTTCAAAATTTCATTCGAAAATTTAGGGGGGTTCTGAACATTCGATTGCGTTTAAAAACAATAGGCTTCCAGTATTCACGGCTTGTAATTTTTGAACCAAATTTCATTCGAATCGGTCCATTCGTTCGTCAGTTATCGTCTCCACACACACACACACACACACACACACACATACACCCCCTCCCCACACACACACAGACATCATCTCAAAAATGTCTGATTCGTGTTCAGGGATGCTTGAAACGTGCTCTCCAGTCGTATCTATGTATCTATTATATATGTAAAATTTTATATTATTTATAAAATATTATATTATTATAATAATATTTTTATTATAATAATAATAATATTATTATTATTATTATATTATATAATAATTATATATTATATATATATATAATATAAATATATATATAATATAATATATATAATATATATAATATATATATATATATAAATAATATATATAATATAATATAATATAATATAATATAATATATATAATATAATATTTATATATATAATGTAAATATTATATATTATATAAAAATATTATTATTATTATATTATTTATATATTATAAAAAAATAATATTTTATGTAAAATAATTTATGTAAATATTTTATGTAATCTATTATATATTTTATGTTGCACTTTAAATAAAATACTGGTATAAAAGTATACACATTAACTAACATAATTTCCATTAAAAAAAGAATCATAAATCACAGACATACCGAATTAGAAAAATTTTACGTATAAAAAAATACACAAGAGTCAAGTTTATATTTTAGATTCATCAAAATATTTATTAGCTTTATGGATCTGTGCAAAAAAATGTTTTTTATTTCTCTGATATATGGACATAACACAAGAGAAATTTTAAAATGGGTTTTTGCAATGGTTAAAGCTTTCACAGTCTCAGTTTTAAGAAATCATTATTTTCATGGAAATTCTTGATTTCGAGATTACGATGCCAATATATGTTTTAAGAACTCCTGAACACGTTTTGCCCATTTTTGGAGTGCTGTCCGTCTGTCTATCTGTGATCTATATTTTGTGTTCACGATAGCTACTAGAAATAAAGGGATTTTCACGAAACTTTATATTCGGCATTGTTAACGAAAAAGCTAGAACTAGATAGATATATATTTTTTCAATTTAAGTGAAAACTTCGAAATTAATTCAAAATGTTATATTATTTTAACATGGCAGCAAGGGACAAAATTAATAATTATGCTTAAAATAATAATCATGCATTAAAGGGGTTATTTAAGGTTCAATGCATTAAAGGGGCATGCATTAAAGGGGTTATTTAAGGCTGATCACTAAAATTAATAATTTCAACAATCGTGGTGAAAAATAGCTGTGATACAATTTTTGTGTTCGTAAGTTATCACCCCCCTTCCGGGGGGGGGGGGGGGGGTTACATTATAAAACTTGGTATCAGTCGAAAAATGTTTTTCAATCATTAAATGAAGGCTAACATACTGTACTTGTGATTCTTTGGAACAAAGATACAGATTTTTCAAATTTCTCTTGTTTAAAATTGAAACAAGAAAAATCGATCATGCATAAAGCATTGATTATGAAACACTTTCCAACGGAAAAGCAATTTTATTTAAACATATCTAAAATGCGATGCATTCAGCACTGATATTTTTTAAATTATCACAGAACTACAATAATTTATTATACTTGAAAACTTCATCAAAAAAGGCAATGCTATAAATCGTCTGTTTCTCTATGTAAAATCAATGAATATTTCATTGATATTATTTATATTCCAGACTCCAAAGCTAAATAATTTTATGTGAAAAAAAATTCAGCAATTCTTATACAACTTATCTTACAATCGCTTGATTAGTTTACATTCTGCATGCTATAGAAATTAGGCTTCGTTGTAGGAATAATCAAAGTTTAGTGATCATTAAAAATAAAATATATTGTAATTGCATTGGCACAGAATTGGTATCACAGATAATATGCACAAAACCCCCAGTTTTATGACGGATGCAACACTAAATATAAATTTAAACGGTCTTTAAATATCCCGATTTTTATACAGGAGAAAAAAAAATAATGGATGCCATATTTCATTTTGAAATGAGTCACGTGATCTCTTTATGTAATATGGGTTTAATTATTATTTCAGTTTTATTTAAAAAAACTACCTAAAATATTTTGTCGAATTTTTTTACACACTTTACGTGATAATTTGAATATTTTCTAAAATCTTCGAAGCAATTTGTAAACTTTAACTCAGCTTAAAAAATGTTTGAAAAATCAGGCCCCATAGGGTTCATTGTATTTCATGTTTTCAATCCGGGTTCAATGCGAAACTAATTGGGTGATATTATTCATTTTCATTCCCATAGGTCCCACAGATCGTCTCAATAACATACTAAAATTTCATTCTGATAAAGTCACTTTTACGGCAGTTATCGTGCGAACGGACAGACAAACATACAAAATGAACAAAGTCATAAACACTTTACAACCATATTGGAAAGTGTAAAAAAAACAAGAATGATCAATCATGCATTAGCATTGATTATGAAACACTTCCCAACTGAAATGCAATTTCATTTAAAAATCTCTAAAATGTGATACATTCAGTGGTGATATCTTTTACATTATCACAGTACTACAGTAATTTATTATACTTAAATATTTGAAGCTGTATCGAAATATAAATCATCTGATTCTCTATGCAAAATCAATGAATATTTCATTCATATAACTTGTGTTCCAGACTCCAGAGCTAAATAATTTTGTGCGAAAAAAATTTAGCAATTCTTATGTAATTCACCTTACAATCGCTTGAGATATTTGCATTCTGCATAAGTTAAAATTAGGCTTCGTTGAAGAAATAATAAAAGTTTAGGGATAATTTAAAATCACAACTATTGTAATTACGTAGGCACGGAATTTAGATACACAGATAATACACAGATACACAGGTAATATATGTGTGTGCGTGTGTATGTATTCAAAGTATTGGAATCGTACCGAAGATAGGAACTCGAATTTTCGAAGGATCTACACGTTTTTGGATTTCCAGAACACGAAAAAACTATTTTTAGGAAGACGTCCGTGTGTGTAAGGGTGTATCTGTGTGTGTTTCTGTGTGTCTGTGCATCCACTCTAACTGAAAAACTAATGGACCGAATTTAATAAAATTTGGTTGGTAAGTTTTTTGTGGGAAACCGTGATGTTCATTTGATTATAGTACGATTCGTAATAAAAGAATCTGCTTTCTTTGCGAAATGACCGGCAGAAATTGCCTTTATCCACTTTAGCTAAAAACTAATGGACCAAATATAACAAAATTTGGTGTATAATATTTCAATAACCTACAAGTGATTTATATACCAAATTTAACAAAATTTGTTATACAAATCACTTGTAGGTTATTCTAGTATGATTCAGGAAAAAGGAACGGGCTGTTTTTGCGAAATGGCCCACAAAAATCGTTAAATATAAAAATAAAAGACTACGTGTGCTCAATTATATCAATTAAATTCCTATTTTATACGTGATTTTTGACAACAAAAAGAATAAGACTAACCCCATTACTCTAGGACTAGCCGTTCTTGAGATATTTTAGTTTGTTTTTTGCGTTTTCGCTACGCCACTTTTGACAATAAGTCCATCTATCAAATGAGAACCAAATTTAAGTTTACCGTGCAAATTCAATGTCATTTAAAATACTTATGGATGTTATTTTTTGCAGATAAACTCAAATTATTATTGAAGAAATAAAGAGAACGTGAATATGAGTCTGCAGAGAAAGATATGTGCTGTCCACATCAGAGTTTTTAATAATATTACAACAATGATTTATAGAAGTGAACGGGGATTATTTGCAGGCCATTTCGAAAAAAAATGTAGGATCTATATTTAAAGATCCACCAAATTGTTGTAGAATAAAATGTTCTACAAATTTAATCTGTGTACCAAATTTTAATTCTCTAGGACGTAGGAAAGTGCATTAAAAATGCCATCAAATAAGTATATCACGAAAAGTTATATTAATATAAAAAAAATGTTATCTACCAAATTTATTTTAAAATGTGAAGCCTTTTTCATATATAAAATAAACTCTTGGAAAGATATTTATTATATAATATATCTATTTTTTCTTTCTGGAGGATATCGCAAAAGTCAGAATTTAATTTAATTCGATTTTCTCCCTATATTAAATAATTTTTAATTAAAAAACTACCTAACATATTTTATTGAAATTTTTTTTATATATTTTATGAGATAATGTGAATATTTACTAAAAATTTCGAAGCAATTTGTGAAATTTAAATGTGCTTCAAAAATGTTTGAAAAATTAGGTCCCATAGGGTTCAATGTATTTCATTTTTTCAACCCGGGTTCAATAAAAAACTAATTGGGTGATATGATTTATTTATATTCCCATAGGTCCCACAGACCGTCTGAAAAGCATACTAAAATTTCATTTTGATAAAGTTTTTACGGCAGTTATCGTGCTAACGGACTGACAGACAGACAGACAGACAGACAGACAGACAGAATGAACAAAGTCATAAATACTTTTCAACTATGTTGTAAAGTGTTAATAATTAAAAGTGAGTAGGGATTTTGGAATTAAGTAATTAGTTTAAAGAGAAAAAGATACATTATGTCAAAATCCATAAATACATATTATCTATAATAATGAAAGGAAAGAATCTGTCTGTTTGTTTTTCCACGATACAGCGCGATATTTACCGCACTTACAGATCTGAGATTTTTCACATTAGTAGCATCTACACCTGAATTAATAAGCCTCGAAGGTCTTTTCCCAAATTTTTGATTAGGTTTTTTAACGAATTAAAAATTCGTTAAAAATTAATAATACTAATAAAAAAAAAAAAATTAATATTAATAAAAATTTCGTGCGTCTAAAATCAACTCATTTTTACATACCGATACAATCTAACAATTACTGTCACGATCTAATAGCTACTGTCCCTCCAGCTATTCATTTAACAGCTATCGTCACGATCTACTGCTACGTTCTTCTCCCAGGGGTTTTGAATCCTTTATTATTATTATTATTATTATTATTATTATTATTATTTTGCTTTGCGGAGAGCGTGTATTTTTTTCGGATAGCTTGTGTGGAAATTTGGCGACGGTTTAGAATTTGCAGAAATTTGAGTAGTGTTATATGTATTACTTAAGCAACGGGCATTTATTTATAACCCTGGTAATGTCGAGTAATTCGCTCTAGTGCAATATATTTAAAATGCATTGTTTTTAAAACCCATACTAACAATTTTTCGACCTATAATTATAAACATATGTAGCAAGTTTCGCGCTAGTGAATAAAACCGCCTGTAGCATTTGGCAGGAACAGAGAGGGCGCATACTCTCATTTTGAGAAAAAGAACTTTAAATTAAAAAAAAAAAAACTGTATAAGGAATGTAGGTAAACACAAAAGTTTTTTCACTAAAAATATCGGCGTAAAGTTCAAGTATTTTAATTCATTTTTCAGTTAAAGTATTTTAATATAATAAAAATTTAAAATAAAGTGATTTGGATCCCAATTTGATTTTTTGAATGTCCTCACTTCCCTAAAGGGTGTTGTTTTCCCTGCCTTTAACAAGCTTAAATACTAAATAATAAAGCAGTTTAAGTATTACACCTGCAAATACCCTATAATAAATCAGTATATAATAAGGTCCTGCAACAAATTAGGGTCTTTATAAAGATCTATTCCTCCACTATCAGAGCAACGTTACAGTGGAGAAGATTTTTCGAAATTTTGTTTGCACAGAAAGTAGACATTTCCTCACAAAAAAGAAAAATAACTGAGACGGCAGTGTTTCATCATGCGTGTCAAGGTCTTTTCAATGTCAACTACCTCCCTCGCACGTTTTGGAGGGTATAAAACTGGCTTCCAGGTCGACCCGTGCGTATCGATCGCTTCTCTGCAATCAGAGAGCGAATGTTGCATCACAGAGAAAAAGTCCTTCCGGCGATTTATTGAAAATAAATAAATATATATATATATATATATATATACATATATATATATATAAATATATATATATATAAATATATATATATATATACATATATACATATATATATATATATATATATATATATATAAATATATATATATATATACATATATACATATATATATATATATATATATATATATATATATATATAGCATAGTAAACATATAAAATTAAAATTAATTCCACAGTTATCCAATTATTCTCCAGAAGTTGGCGCAAAGCAGCACACTCTCCTAAAGTAACATACAAGATTCATATGAAAAAATAAGGGAAATGACCAAATGCAAGGCATAAAATGGTAGAGGGGGATGGCAACCCCTCTTTCCCGTTTAAAAGACTGCTTTTATGGATTTACTTAAACTAAAAGCAAGTACATTAAACATAGTATTAAAACCCTCTACCCGGAAGAAAACTACTACAGCAGAGCATTTTGTTACAACCTACAAAAATAAAAATTATGATGGAATACCAATGAAGACATATATAAAAAACTTGGCACATCTCTTGCCAATACCTGACATCGAGGTAAAGCTGATTTATAAATTTGTACAAACCAATGGTAGAAAAATATTTAATTATAATCGTATAAGCAGAAACATCCATGTATATCAAAGTGAAGTGTGTAATTGTCAAAACAGCCCTTACATAGATACCCATCATGGGCACATTGTCACTGGAAACCTGGATCTATTGGATAATCGGAAGTTAAAATCTATGCTTCAACTTGGTACGAAATTTCGAATACAAGATTTCACTAATATTAAAAAGGACTTTGAACAAGATTTAAAGAAATTTACATATAAACTCGCCGTAAAATACAGCATGCCAATACAAGCTTTCAAAGAATGGCAATACAACCTTACCAAAATGTTCAATCTCCACTACAAAACAGTGTGTAAAAAAACGTATTATCCTTCTCTTCAAAATGCAGTCAATAAATATGAAGATAAATATGTTATAACTTATACTGATAAAGTAGTATCAAATTACGCTTTCACATGCAGAAAATACTACGTTGATACTTTAAAAAATAGTTATCTTGACAAACAAATGTACTCCCCTTTGCAACAAAATGGAAATTGTTTGGCAAATAACATCAAAGCTCTGTATAAACTAATTGATATCGAACTTAAAGTAGTTAACTTTCCATATTTGGTATTAATACCAAAACTTCATAAAAATCCAGTCAAATTCCGGCCGGTGACAGTGGGATGTGGATCCTATTTGACAATTGCAAATGAAAAACTTTTAAGTATACTTAAAAATGTTCTCATTATACTCAAGAAACAAGGAACAGTAATGATAAATAATAGTTACGATGTCATCAACCGACTTCCATTTTATGACAAGGATATACGTTTCAAAAGTTACGATTTCCGTGATTTATTCAACAACATCAATCTGGAAAATCTATATGAAATTTTGAAGGAACTACATAAAATATATGACTTAAAAGAGCATATTACCTTCAGAAAATACAAGGACTTGATTCGCATTGTGTTATTTGAAAATATCTTATTTGATGGCACCAGCTATTTTCAACAGGTTAAAGGTATTCCCATGGGAGGGGGTTGTTCATCCCTGCTCGCCGATCTATACTTGAGTAAATTTGAAAATGGCACTCATATACTACATGAAATGCCATACTTTCGTTATGTTGACGATGTCCTTGTTGGGCAATATAAGAATACACCCCAATTTGATTTTACTTTTTATCCAAAAGAACTGGAATTGATTGAGAATAAAAGTAAGGAGGATGATAGTGTTGATTTTCTAGATATCACACTAAAACATGACAGTAGATATGGTACTTATACCGTCTTATATGACAAGAGAAACAATTTCAATATGGAAATCAATCATATTATAGACTGGAGTTCCAATTTGACCAAAAACATCTTCAGAAATGTCGTCATAGGTCACCTCAAACGAAATCAACGCATCAATACTTTCAAGTCAGATTGCATCATGCATAATAGGAATATTATGAAGGAGGCAATAAAACGGAATTATCCAATTGGCTTCCTGACATGTTATTATAATTCCCTATTTAATACAAAAAAGGGAGAAAATGCTTACTTAAAGGATATGGCAGAGGTATAGAACGATGAAAGTAAAAATAACGTATTACGCATGCGTAAACTGCTTTTATATATAAGGTACTCTGGCATTTGCTGCATTTCCATTCTTTTCCTTCCCTTGCAATCCTGGTTGATTCCTATTTGTTACTCTGCACTTTTTCGAGTGTTTTTGACTTGACACATATACGGAAGTATGACTTCTGCATGGCATTGGTACCGTGAGTGTTGCCCGGGCATAAAAGCAGTCTTTTAAACGGGAAAGAGGGGTCGCCATCCCCCTCTACCATTTTATGCCTTGCATTTGGTCATTTCCCTTATTTTTTCATATGAATCTTATATATATATATATATACATATATATATAAATATATATATATATATATATATATATATGTATATATATATATACACACATATATATATATATATATATATATTGTTCATACAGTAGTTTATGCATAATTTACGATTAAAATCTTTCATTTTTTATTTATATATATATATATATATATATATATATATATATATATATATATATATATATATATATATATATATATATATATACAGAGTGGTCAAAATAAAACTGGCCCTGAAAAGTCTTCTAATGATCTCCTTGCTGTTTAGATTACGTTTTCACGAAATTCCGAAAAAGCTTTTACGGGGGGCCAGTTTTATTTTCACCACCCTATGATGTGGGCAGCTCATGACTTTCCTTACATAATGCGATGACTTTACTTCTTTTACAGAGAAGTCAAGATCTACGGCCCAAAATTTTTGGCGTAGAAATGTATATTAAAATTGAACGCTGCTTTTTACTTTCCCTGCAATACATGGTAATGTATAGGGAAAGTATTGGAATCATGTCGAAAATCGCAACTCGAGTTTTCGACGGATCTACACGTTTCGAGACCTCTAGAATACGAAAAAACCATTTTTAGCGTGACGTCTGTGTGTGTGTCTGTGTGACTGTCTGTGTGTCTGTTTGTGCAGATTTTGTATTCACTCTAACTAAAAAACTAATACACCGAATTTCACAAAATTTTGTAGGTAACTCACTTGGTCACGCGAATCTGGTGCTGATTAGTTTTGGGTACAATTCGGGATAAAAGAACCCGCCTTTTTTTGCGAAATGGCCTGCAAAATCTTGTATCCACTCTAGCTGAAAAACTAATGGACCGAATTTCACAAAATTCGATAGATGAGTCACGTATAGGTCGCCCTGGTGCTGATTAGATTTTGGTACGATTAAAAAAAATAACCTGCTTTTTTTTTGCAGAATGGCCCGCAAAAATTGTCAAAATCTAAGCTAAAACGCTACGTATGCTCAAATATATCCATTAAATGCTTGTTTAATACGTAATTTTTAACGAAGAAAAGAATAAGACCAACCCCATTACACTACGACTAGCTGTTCTCGAGATATATTAGTTTTTTTCGTATTTTCTCCACGCCACCTTTGAAAATAAGTCCAGTTATCAAATGAGAACGAAAATTGAATTAAAAGTGAATTAAATTTAATTGAAATAAAGAGAACGTGGATATAAGTCTGCAGGGAAAGTCATGTGCTGCCCACATCAGATTTTTCATTACAATATACAAAACAATTTCAGGTAATTATTCAAAACAATTTCAAGTAATGGTAGTAAAAAGAAAATAATAAAATATTATAAAAATAATAAAATATTATTAAAATGTTATATTATTCAAATACTATTAATTCTTTCCTTTTTTATAAATTATAAAATATATTCAAATAATATTTAAAAATATAATAAAATAAATAATAAAATATTATTCAAATAATATATAATTTATAATATTAAAAAAATATAATAAAATTTCAATTAAAGGTATTTAAAAATATTAAATATTAAATATTAAATATTAAATATTAAATATTAAAATATTAAATATTAAATATTAAAAGTATTCAAAACAGTTAAAAATTAATGCGCTATTTTTTATTACAACATGCATAAGAATTTCTAAATTAGCTTATATATCGTGCAAATCTAACTTGACAATTAAAAAAAATCTGATGTGGGTAGCACATGACTTTCCCTGCAGACGTATATCCACGTTCCCCTTATTTTAATTAAATTTATTTCACTTTTAATTCAATTTTCGCTCTCATTCGGAAACCCGACTTATTTTCATAGGTGGCGTAGAGAAAATACGAAAAACTAAAATATCTCGAGAACGGCTAGTCCTAGTGTAATGGGGTTGGTCTTATTCATTTCTTCGTTACAAATTACGTATTAAACAAGCATTTAATGGATATATTTGAGCATACGTAGTTCTTTAATTTAGATTTTGACGATTTTTGCGGGCCATTTTGCAAAAAAAGGCGGTTTATTTTTTTTCGAATCGTACCAAAATCTAATCAGCACCAGGATGATCCACAAGTGACTCATCTACTGAATTTTGTGAAATTCGGTCCATTAGTTTTTTAGTTAGAGTAGATACAAACTTTTGCGGGCCATTTCGCAAAAAAAAGGCGGGTTCTTTTATCCCGAATCATACCCAAAACTAATCAGCACCAGACTCGCCCACAAGTGACTTACCTACCAAATTTTGTGAAATTCGGTCCATTAGTTTTTTAGTTAGAGTGGATACAAAATCTACACAGATAGACAGACAGACAGACAGACAGACAGACAGACAGACACACAGAAACACACACAGACGTCACGCTAAAAATGGTTTTTTCGTATTCTAGATGTCTTGAAACGTGTAGATCCGTCGAAAACTCGAGTTGCGATTTTCGACATGATTCCAATACTTTCCCTATACATTACCATGTATTGCAGGGAAAATAATAGGTTATTCTTATAGTAGATACTTATATTCTTTCCAAGACATTGAATTTTCGTTATTGAGTCGTCATTTTTATCCATTTGGCACGATTTTCATTAATTTGGCAACATTTAATAAAGTCGCCAAGTTGGCGGCATTCCTCCAAATTTGTCATCAAAATCTCATCAAGCGTTATGAACGGAGAAGTAAGTTATTCATATAGCAGATAAATGACTATTGGCGTTCAAATACAAAAGTATTAGTTAAAGTATCTTTTGTCATGAATGTAACGAGCTAGATCCACGAGAATGATGTCACCAAATTTATCGCATGATATTACATATGAAAAGTGAACATGTTTTTCAACAGTTAATATTTTTTTTAATTTATGGGATTTTTTGATAAATTTATTTGCAAAATGTGCAATATCTCGTGAGCGGTTTATGCTTGCGTTCTAAAGTTTATGTCAATCGTTTTCTAAGGGAAAATTGCATAAGAAATGTCCATTTGTGTCCATTTGTGTGTGTGAGTGAGTTTGCGGACATGATGTCTCACGAACAAATGGAGCGATTCGAATGAAATTTGGTACATAAATTACAATCCGTGAATAGTAGAAGCCTATTGTTTTTAAACAAAATCGAATGTTCAGAACCCCCTTGAATTTTCGAGTGAAATTTCGAAAAAATCATCAAAAAATCAAAACCTTTAATAAAGTTACGTAAATATACATTTCTTATGTAATTTTTCCTTAAAACACGATTGACATATTATTTAGAAAGCTAGCATGAACCTTTCTCGAGGTATTGTACATTTTGTCAAATAAATTTATCAAAAAATCGCATAAATTAAAAAAAATATTAACTGTTGAAAAATATGTTTACTTTTCATATGTAATATCATACCATAAATTTTGTGACATCATTCTTGTGGATCTAACTCGTTCCATTCAAGAGAAAAGATACTTTGAGTAATACTTTTGCATTTGAACGCCAATAGTCATTTATCTGCTATAAGAATAACTTATTTCTCCATTCATAACGCTTGGCGATATTTTGGCGATAAATTTGGCAGAATGTCGCCAACTTGGCGACTTTTTAAAATGTTGCCAAATTAACAAAAATTTCGCCAAATGGATAAAAATGACAGTAAATCAATGAAAATGACGACTAATTGACGAAAATTCAATATCTTGGAAAGAATATAAGTGTCTACTATAAGAATAACTTATTTTTACTTTCCTTATATACAGTAATGTATAAGGAAAGTGTTGTTACGGGGATCGAAAATTCGAATTCTAGTTTTCGACGGGAGAGCACGTTTCAAGTATCCCTGATCACGAATCGAACATTTTTGAGGTGATGTCTCTCTGAGTGTGTGGAAGTATGTGTGTGTATGTGAAAGTATGTGTGTGTGTGTGTGTCAGTGAGTCTGTGGAGACGATAACTGACTAACGAATGGACCGATTTGAATGAAATTTGGGAGAAAAATTACAATTCGTAAATACTGAAAACATATTGTTTTATACGTAATCAAATGTTCAGAACCCCCTAAATTTTCAAGTGAAATTTTGATAAAATCATCAAAAAATTAAAGCCTCTAATAAAGTTACGCACATAGACATTTCTTATGTAATATTTCATTAGAAAACGATTGACATAAATTTTAGAACGCTAGCATGAACCGTTTTCGAGATATTGCATATTTTTCAAAAAAATTATCCAAAAATCATATAAAATAAAATTCCTATTGAGAAACATGTTCATTTTTCATATGTAATACCATGCAACAAATTTGGTGGCATCATTCTCGTGGATCTAGCTCGTTCCATTCATGAAACACAATACTTTGAGCAATACGAAAGTCAATAGTCATTTATTTATTTGCTGTAAGAATAACTTATTTCACAGTCCATAACGCTTGGCTAGATTTTGGCGACGAATTTGGTGGAATGTCGCTAACTTGGCGACTTTTTTAAATGTTGCTAAATTAACGAAAATCTCGCCAAATGGGTAAAAATAACACTAAATCAATGAAAATGACGGAAATTCCACATCTTGGAAGGAATATAAATATCTACTATAAGAATAATTTATTATTTTTATTGTAAAAGTAGCAAATTCATTCCATTATATAAGGAAAGTCATGTGCTATCCACATCAGATTTTTTTTTACTGTAGAAGTAGTAAATTCATTGCATTATATAAGGAAAATCATGTGCTGCCCTCATCAGATTTTTTTTTATTTTGAAGCACGATTTTGAGCGCTTTTCCCACAAATCGGTTCTTCAGTGATCGGAAATATCACCACAAATTTTCCAACTTGGCATCGTTGGAAAGTTCGCAGAACGTTCTTTCTAACGATTTCTGAACCGAATAAATAGAGCAATTCCTTGGTATTTATTGTTTTATATTTAAATACATTGAAATATGCATGTTTTTAGTTATCTTGTTCTTATTTCATGGATTCCGAAAATAAAAATCAGCACAATTCTATGATAGAAATGCAGGTGTATATCTTCATATTCTAATTTAAAAAATAATACTTTATTTCCTGATTTTCTGTGAATTTTCAAGCAATTTTTAAACATTAAAAAAATTGATATTTTCGATTTCGCTGTTGTGGGGCTTCTTCATTCGTTAGTTCGGAAAAAGCGCAAAAGGCAAAGTTTGTTTTGGTCGCTGCAACGGGAGCACGATTCTTCAATTTTAGAAAGCCCCTATAAGTTTTGTGACTATAAATAGAAGTATTTGTTAAATTTTGATATATTTTCATTTTATTTCTATATTTGTGAAAAACGTTCGTCGTAATACATTACCGAAATATATCGCTCCATGGTGCCGAGGCACCAGCTCAGCTTTGCAACACACCGTCGTCATCTATGCTATATCGCAAGACTGCACATTGAGTTATGACCTTGGGAATACTAAAAATTAGATCACCTCCACTAAACATCCCTGATATATTGGTTAGAAACCTGAAACGTCCAAGAACGTGGCAGAAAGTATTTGCTTCGACATAAAATGTGAACAAAGTGCCTGCTATGTAAGCTAATTATGAGAATTTCTTAACATTTTCACTGCAGGTATGGACGCTTATCTCCCCTCCTCCCCTCCTGAATGTTCAAGGCCACAAAAGTAGGCATTAAGCCAGTTCTTATTATATGTCTTAACCTTGTGTTTGAACCCCCCCCCCCCCCCCCTCCCACAAAAAAAAGTTCTATGGGCGCTCATAGCTACAGGCAACGACGTGTACAACGCATTGTGAATTTTAAGATATTCTATAAAATATAACTGAGTGCCTGTATGGAATTTTATTCAACATAAAGCTAATAATTTGATGTGTGCAACACTCGAAATTCCCTTAGATTGCCAAATTTAGGTTGTTGTTGAAACCCAGACCGTCCGACCTACCAGAAAGGTGTAAGGTAACAGTTTGGACGGTCGGGAATGCCAAATTTAGGTGTGAAAAAAAAAAAATCCCTGATGTAGGAAGCACGCCATTTTCCCTACAGATTCAAAATCCAGTTTAATTACTCAAATTGGCATGGATACGTACTTGGTATTATATTCAGTTCGCGATTTTAATGCGTCTTTTTTCAATTTTAGGCAACTTGATGTATTTTAAAACGTCGCCATCTCCTCAAAATTCCAAAAACTGAAATATCTCGAAAACGGATCGTCACATAGTAAGAGTTGGTCCTATTCGTTTCGTTGGAAAGCATTACTTATAAAATAAACATTTAATGAATACTTTTAAAAGATATTTAGTCTTTCATTTTAAATTTTGACGATTTTGCGATCCCCTTTGCAAATAAAAATAAAATGAAAAGGGGGGGGGGGGGGTAGTCCTTTTTCTTTTAATTGCATCGTACTAAAATCCAATTAGTACTAGGGTAATCTACAAATACTTACCTACCACATTTTAAGAAATTTCATTGGATAGTATTTTAAATACAGAGAAAACGTCGTTAGCTTCTCAAACCCCCCAAAATCTTAATATTTCGAGAAAAGTCCATCCTAGAGTAATGAGGTTGGCCTTGTTCGTTTTGCATTAAAATGTACATATAAAATACTTTTTATCATATTTAGCCTTATATTTAAGATTTTGATAAGCTTTGCGGGCCATTTTGCAAAACAAGGCAGAGTCTTTTTTCGTATCGTACTAAATTTATAATCAGCACCAAGGTAAACGTATGACACCTACTGAATTTTATAAAAATTCATTGAATCGTTTTTGAGATAAAGTGGATGCGCGCACACACACGCCACGCTAAAAATATGATATTTGTGTTCTAGAGTGCTCGAAAGGTGCAGATCCGTCAAAATTCGAGTTCCGATTTTTGACACGATTCCATTACTTTCCGCATACATTACCATGTTTTGTAGTGAAAGTAAAATTAGATCTTTTTCTTACGATTCTGTCTTTCTCGAAATCAATCGACTTTTTAATTGATACCGATTCAATTTAACATATCCAATTTCAGAAAAAAAGCAAAATTTCTAATATCTAGAGAACTAACTTCTCGTGGTAACTCCAAATCAATGGTGTTCATTTACTTTCAGACAAAAATGAACAAACAAAACATTTACTCGTTTGATAACAATGAACACAATTTAAATCTTTTTAACACTTTACAACAAAGTTGAAAAGTGTTTATGACTTTGTTCATTCTGTCTGTCTGTCTGTCTGTCTGTCTGTCTGTCCGTTAGCACGATAACTGCCGTAAAAATGACTTAATCAAAATGAAATTTTAGTATGTTGTTCAGACGGTCTATAGGACCTATGGGAATATAAATGAATAATATCACCCAATTAGTTTTGGATTGAACCCGGGTTGAAAAAATGGAATACATTGAGCCCTATGGAACCTAATTTTTCAAGCATTTTTTAAGCGGATTTAAAATTCACAAATTGCTTCGAAAATTTTAGGCAATATTCAAATTGTTCCATAAAATATATAAAAAAAAATTCAGCGAAATATATTCGGTAGTTTTTTAAATAAAAATTAAAATAATAATAACACCTCTTATATGAAGCGATCACGTGTCCATGATATGAAACGATCACATGACCCACTTCAAAATGATATATGGCATCCATCTTGTCTCAAAATCGTGATTTTTAAAGTTCTTTTTAATTCATATTGAGTGTTGTATCCATCCTAAAACTACTTTATTTTTGCCTAAATTCTGTGCATCTACATACTTTAACAACGCAATGACAATATATTTCAGTTTAAATGCTCATACAAATTTGATTATTTCTACTATTAAGCCTATTTTTCACCTATGTAAAATGTAAACAGCAAAATATGTAGAATGAGTTGTATTAGAATCGTTGTAATTCTTTAACACAAAATCATTTAGTCCATGGAGTCTGCATGGCTGATATGAATGAAATATTCATTGATTTTAGAAAGAGAAGGACGATAATTTTCGATGAAGTTTTACGCATAGAGTTTTACTTACTTGTAGCTCCATGGTCTTAATTTTTAAATAATATAAATTATTATAGTATTGTGATGAATGATATGAATGGGGGAATTATTTATGAATGAAATGTTGCTTTTATAGAGAGAGCCAGGCGTGTTATTTTTTTATGACGTCATTTGAACGAATTTCAGTTGTTTTCGATAAAGTTTTCAAATATAATAAATTATCGTAGTATTATGATAATTCTAAAATTATTACCGAGGAATGTATCACATTTTAGAGATGTTTAAACCAGGCAATTTATATTTTAATGCCGTCATTTGAATGAAGTTAATTTTTTTCGATGAAGGTTTAAGGTTTCAAATATAATAAATTAATGTAGTATTGTGATAAGTTTTAAAATATTACCGAGGAATGTATTGCATTTTAGACATGTTTAAATAAAATTGCATTGAAGTTGGAAAGTGTTTCATAATCAATGCTTTAAGCATGATTGATCTTTCTTGTTATAACTTTTTCTAGCTCAGATTAAAACCTGCATGTCCGGAGAAAGGCAAAATTTAACGCTGTATGAATGATGTCATTCGATTTTAAATTGGATATATCTACCTACCTATCTATCTATCTTTAATAATCCAAAGAAAAGAGATCACAGAATGTGATCACACATGATCACAGAACCCACTCCTAAAAGAATATTCTTACAGAAGGCGAGGAGGAGTAATCATGGCTATTACAGTAGCCTCAAATGACATAAATACAATTACAGATGGAACAATTGCAGCATAACATATAAAAGGATGAACAAATAGATGAACATAGACAATAAAAGAAAGACAAGGATGGCAATTCAAGCAGGTAAATAAATCGCTATCAATACGAAAAAAATAAAATCCCAACTTTAACTGAATAACTGACCCAACTGTGAATAACCAGTCTTTCTTTAATAGCTCTTCAAAAAGAACGAAGAGTAGAAATGAAAGATTAAGGTAGATCTCTGGTTTTGGAGAGGAATTAAGACGACACAGACGTCGGGGACGACGATTAGCATCACATTACCACTTTATCACATTACCACTTTATCACTTCATTACATTACTACTTTATCACATTACCACATTACCACTTTATCACATTACCACTTTATCACATTACCACGTTATCACTTTATCACATTACCACTTTCACAATAGCTAGAATCTTGGTTTTGGTGTAATTTGAGCTATCTTCCAGGGCGACGAAAAAAAATCTAATATTTCAGAAATTCGAAAGAGGGGTGACAGTGCAAAGGAATAATAATAATAAAAAAAACGACCTCAAACCTACTTTGCTTAATTAACTAGCACTTTCACTCTAACATATAGAATCTTGGTTTTGATACCATTCGATTCTTCTCGGTTTTCAGATCAATGAAAAAAAAAATCGAATTATTTTTTTAATTCAAATTAAAGGTGACAAATAAAGTAAAATAATTTTTTTAATGTTAAATGTTAAAGTAAAATTAAATTTAAATGTTAAATTAATTTTTTTAAATTAATGATATAAATGGGATTAAGGGAAAAAAAAGAAAATGACACCACTTTTCTTCTTAAAAATGTGCGCTATTCCATTTTTATGCTTAAATTTGAAACGCTTTAGACCCCATTAGTGACCACTACCCATTGAGAACGGGCGAGGGAAATGGCTGTTTTCAATATAAAATCTCATACCAATATATTTCAGCCATGGATCTTCCTGAAACATCTGTTTGGAATCAGGGATGGATTGTTTGTTCACCACTTAAATTCGTTTTACCAAATTGGACTGCTACATTGCATGTTTATTTTCTTGGTTTAGAAAAGGTGGTTGAGATGGGAAAAAATGGATGCGGTTTTAAACCAATTTAAAAACTACTTTCTAATCATTTTTGAAGTTTGGTATTATATTGTCATTAATATTGCACTGGAAAATAATATAAATCTCGTAAAAAATCGCTGAGCATTTAACAGTTTTAATCTTACTTCTATTCTAAAGGATATGTCTTATTTATTTATTCATTTATTATACAGGGTGTCCAGGAAGTTCAGGAACGAAGCAATATCTCGAGAAATACACTTCGGATCAAAAAATAAAAAAACACGTATTCAATATTTTTAGAAAAGCTATCCAATGATACCAAACTTGACCCCCTTCCCCCTACTGGGGGAAGGGTGTAGGGCAATTTTGAAATCCTGGGGGGAGGGCAACTTTGAAATTTTCAATGGGAACTCCCATTTTTTATTGCAGATTTGGATTCTCCAGAAAAAATTACATACATTTGACCTACGATTTTTGATTTTTGCTCCCACAAACGGCGCTATAATCGAGAAATTTTTTCTAGAGAATCCAAATCTGCAATAAAAAATGGGGGTTCCCATTGAAAATTTTAAAGTTGCCCCACTCCCTACCCCCAGGAGGGGGGAGGGGGTCAATTTTGGTATCATTGGATAGCTTTTCTAAAAATATTGAATACGTGTTTTTTTATTTTTTGATCCGAAGTGTATTTCTCGAGATATTGTGCCGTTCCGGAACTTTCTGGACACCCTGTATATGTATATATATATATATATATATATATATATATATATATATATATATATATATATATATATATATCATTTACAGATATGTTGATGAACTGATTTGTTTGGTCTTTACAGACAACTGTGTCATAGATATGGATTTCTATCCGGATAATTTGGAACTAATATTCCTAATGAAGCCACTATTAGTATAACATTAATTTTTTGGATTTAAATCTTATTATTGAACCTACTAATAGGATAGTTACTAATTTATATGATAAAATATCTGATGTGGGCAGCACATGACTTTCCTTATATAATGCAATGAATTTACTACTTTTACAGTAAAAAAAATATATTATTTTTATGTGAAAAATAAAAGTGTGTAGAAAATGTGCAATATCTCGAGAACGGGTCATGCTAGCGTTTTAAAATTTATGTCAATCGTTTTGTAATGAAAAATTACATAAGAAACCTTTATTTGCGTAACTTTATTAGCGGTTTTAATTTTTTGACGATTTTTTCAAAATTTCACTCGAAACTTTAGGGGTTCTGAACATTCGATTGCGTATAAAAGCAATAGGCTTCCAGTGTTTATAGATTGTGATTTTTGTACCAAATTTCGTTCGAATCAGTCCATTCGTTCGTCAGTTATCGTCTCCAGAGGCTCACTGACACACACACACACACACACACACACACACACACATACTTTCATACACACACACGCACAGACATCACTTCAAAAATGTTTGATTCGTGATCAGGGATGCTTGAAACATGCTCTCCCGTCGAAAACTCGAATTCGAATTTTCGACCCCGTCACAATACTTTCCTTATACATTATGTATATAAGGAAAGTAAAAAGACTGTTTTAACTTAAACATTAATGAAATATTATTATTTAATTCCTGCAACTCGATTCATTTGTTTAGAAATATTATACTTAATCAACTTTTTAGAATTTATAGATTATCAGATAAAAAAATTTCACGCTATGCATATTAATAAGCTAAAAATTGCCAGCAAATTATGTAAATATCCAGCATGGTATAGTTAAAAAGTTTGGAATGGTTGACTATACATAAATTTTCTCCTTAGCATCTTATATTAGGCAGACATCCATTTTCTCTTGAATAAGTATTATGATGTATTTACATCCCCTTATAATGTAGCCTCTACGTTTTCTGTTATCTGCCCCATTATTTTGTAGCTCTTACTGTTGAATATCGCCTTTTATTGTCTTTTTGCATTACTGGTATTTATTTCTTGCATTACTGTTATTTATTTGCATTACTGTTATTTATTTGCATTACTGTTATTTATTGGCAACAGCAGTTCTCAACTTTTTATATTTTGCGATTGGCAACATTGGTCTCTTTATTCAAGGCTTTAATGGATCAGGCATATGCCGTGTTTTTTCATGTATTCTTGTTTCCTATAATTTTTCAATCTTTATGCATGTTTTCCTAGTTATCAGTGTTTATGGATATAATCTATCATTGATATCAGAAACATGCATTTTGTGTTCATTTTGATAAAATACTGACTTGACGTAGAGTTTTATCGAAGTGAACAAATAATTTGTATAGGCCTAGAGCTTGTCCACGTGTAGAGCTTTAATGCTTGGATTTTATTTGATTTTCTATTATCGATTCCTTTCCATTGATGTTTATTGTTCGTCTTCAGCTTGATGACTAGAGGTGTGCATTTTATTTTCCACTTGATTGATGATTCTCTATTTGATACATTTTTATTTGTTAGGCATATTTTAATGTTGGGGTTTTTTGAGTTGCACCTTCTCTCTATACTATCATTGGATTTTCAAACTATTATTATTATTATTATTGTTATTATTATTATTTTGTAATCTGAATTAATCATTGAGCTGTTTTGTTTTCACAATGTGAGGCATACAGAAAGCAACATAAAATATATTAATTTGATAAATTTTTAATCTTCTCATTATGCTAGAAGTTTGTTTAAAAGGTTTTCTAGCTTGAGCTGACGAAGGCCGTGCACTCGGATTGCTTATTTAGGGCGCGGAAATTATTACTTGCGACTTATTTAGAGTGTACTACTCTTATTCTGTAAGTTGTTTATTTTTTGTTCTAAGCGGGCGTAGAAGTGTTGTTTAGTTTTCGAAACGAACTATATTTTACGATGCAATTTTTATCAAATATTTGCACCTTAAATCCCGGCCAATCTAATTTCAGAAATATATTACCCACACCTTGAGACACATACACACACATATATATATTATTAAAAAATCGTCTTCGTACAACTTCGAGCTCATGAGAGCTAAATAGCCAATAACTGCCTTGACAGCAACAGCAAGATACATTGCTATAGGCTGCATATTTTTAAACCACTTTCGGGCCGATATGATGGGAAAATGCTTTCAGTTTACTCACAAATGTTCTTTCTGTCTGTGCAGTTAACGGCTATTTGGTGATGAAGGTCTCTAGTGCAAATTTAAGACGAAACTATATTTTATAGCGTTTACCAATTGGTTTGGAGCTGATTTGGACGTTCTTTTCCCCCTCCGCAGGAAGCGGGTCCTCAATTTTGTCGAGCCACGGTTGCTACGGGAAACGCTATCCATATTCTGGAGGCCGTCACGTGATCATTGCGTGGTCCAGCACTCCCGCTGTTTGGCTTCCACGAAAATTATTTGCGAAAATACGTATTTAAAATCTGCATTTTTAAACTTTGCGTTTATTTTCAGTTCCGTGTCATCATTGCGTTTCGTCCACTTTCAATGATGTATCCATTGATAATAACATTATTTAATTATTTACCTCGGAAAGCTTGTTATATCAGCCGATGTCAGGCACTGCAACAGGCCACGAGATACGAATTAAAAACTATATAATTCACTTTTTTGTAGAGTTGGATAAATATTTGATGTCCTGGAAACTTTCGAAGTATATATATTATGACGGAGAAGTACGTTTAAAGACCTCCTGAACACTTTCGGAAGGATAGTAATTCTTTATGGCCCACCCATTACTTCTAGTTTATTGTACAGAGTACCGGGGCCTGACTAACGCAGAGGCATGCGGGGCAGCTGCTCCGAGCCCTCAAGTTAGAGAGAGGCACCAAATTAAACAATTGAAAAATGAACTACTGCTTCCTGAAAAAAATATATATATTGACATCGGAATAGGTTGCTCAGCGAAAAGATTCATTTTGGGGATATATAAGACAGTACTCATTCAAGATTTAGAGCATGCTGGCTTCTTGGCTGTGATAAGAAAGTTGCCGGTAGTTTAAATTCCATTAAAATGTGTAAGTTTTTATACCTTTCTCTAGAGTGCAATTATGTTTTTGAAAAAAATATTTCTGTTCATTACATATATGTTGGGAGGTGGAGGTCCCCCAACTCCCTCTCCCGAAGGAATGTCCGCCATTAGTCACATATAAAAAGTTACATTTTGTGCTTTTTATTAAAAGGTGTCCCTTGATCAAACTTTCCATACGATGATAGTCAACCTTAATTAAAGCGATTCTCAAATTGAAATCATGGGTCTGCAACCAATCGTTCAAGCGATATTTAGTCACAATCTTTATGAAACATCGTGTATAACTCATAAACTGACATTTTGCCCCAAAGTATTCGAAATATATTAAAGTTCTAAAACATGCTTTATCGTCAAAATCTCCAATTCGAATATTCCCGAGAAGACAATGTTTTCACTGTGCAATACTAAGAGAAAGTAATTAAAATTATTTTCATTAAGTACAGTCGATCGAAAATAAAATCCGAACACCGCCCGCTATTCTGGCTCCTCGGATTATACAGTCAAACCAAAAGTACCATTAGACTCGGAATAATGTCTACTATGAATATGCATTTAATTTGCATAAAGAGTCTTCTTCATATTGAGTTGCTCGTTAATTCCGAAAATTCAAATGGCAACACCCATGTTTTATGGCATCATAAGATTCCTTATGCCAACATTATGCTAAAATAAACTTCCGTGCGATTCCGACCATAAATACGGGAGATACACAGGAAAAAAAAAGTTCTGGGTCCGTCTCTATAGTTAAGGTAGTAAAACGAAGATCATGCATACTCTGCAGTTATACCTTTCTTAGTTTGTTGACGTAGCAGATGCTTTACAAAAACGTTCTAACAAAAAGCTTGGGAGGTCAGGAACTCGTAAATTTTAGATGCAGTGCAAATTACATTTTTACGATCAACATGTTAATTAAATGAAGTTTTTTAAAGCCACAAAATTGAGTGCCCTTGGGGCCTCTAATTAATTTTCTCACGAAGTTGGGTGAAAGTCGCTAATCCCCCCAAAATTCATTTTCAATTTTTAGAAATTTTATGATATTTCTTTGACTATTGGCTTTTAAAAATGCGTATCGAAACAAAAATGCGTATCGAATTAAAACACTAAACGATATTAATTTCTTTTTCCCTTTTTCGTGCTTGACACAGTTTGTTTTAAATTTATTAACTAAAAGACAAAGCTTAAACTATGTAAATATCTGTGGGGGGAGGGGGACAAAACTTATACAGGTGGACCTGTGATCATCCTCAAATTATACAGTTTTATGTGCAAATTAGTGTTTCCCGAATTGCTCGTTATAACCTGGACATAGGACCTGCTTTAAATTATAGAAGCCACGAATAAAGTTTAGTTTTGAGGTTCCAAAAACTGTTCATCACTCTTCTGAATAGAATTACATTAAAACATTACATGGTATTAATTTATTTTTCTGTATTACTTTAATATATTATTCGATATTAATTCATTTTACTGTAACTCGCAATAGTTACAATATGAATTAAGATACCGTTCTTTTAGATGTGATTAAATTTAGAACGATTTTAAAGAACGACATTAAAGATAATTTTCACTTTCATTCATCTCTGATCTGAATCGTCCGTCTGAATCCGAAAGAGAAAGTGCAAAAGGAAAGGTCAACAAGGAAACAACAACCCGTTTTCAATGTCTTTATTAAATAATCCGCCCGAGACGTGCAATCTATGATCTCAAACCACAAATTTTGAGATCTCAAACCAGAAATTTTATGTTGGAGATGAAAGTACTCAATCAGGAAACTATTGTTAGGCAAGCTTTCCTGTCGTTGGAAAGTGAGAGATATTTATTAATCAAGAGCTAGACGTTGCGATACCTTCTAAGGAGTATTTATTAGTCAATTTCCCTAACCCTAATTTCAGTCTCAGACGAAATTTCTTAAAAATCCAACTGTTCGACATAGATTATTGATTACGAACATCCAATCCGGAAACGAGAGTGGGAAATGGAACCAGACGATATTTTTCTTACGTGATGTTACGAAACCAGTGCCAATTTTTTTCTTTCATTCTTAATCTTAGGTGACAATGTCATTATCACATTGCTGTGAGCAAGACTTTTGTGCAATTAGTAGATGGAACCAGTTCCTTAGATTTCCGGATTTCTCAACTTGAACCACAATTAAGAATAATTTGATACCGCAAGGATGGAATCAGAAAATCGTTCTTGTAATGGGAACGAGTTGACGAAAATAACTGAGCAATCATTTACACGAAAGCTGTGCAAATGATGTATCCAACACATGAGTTTCTCTACAGATTACCAAATTTCGATTTTGTGGGAAATAGTACAATTCAGAGATCAAAAACGCTCAAATTGGCGTTTTGAAAGTAGTTCGCTTCTAAATAAAAAATGACATACAAATGGCAATTTTTGCAACAAATTTTAATATAATTATGTTTTTTTTTAATTTTCTTTTTAATTTTTGAAAAAAAAAATGTTCGAAAATTTGAAGGAGTTCTCCTGGTTTGAGCTCCACGATTATCAATATGCAGGGAAAAATCATGTAAATTTTTAATCGATTTGTCTCCCTCTGTTCGATAGATATAGGCACTCCATGTGAAAAAATAAAAAATAAAATCTCCAATATATCGAGAACGGGTCTTAATAATTTCTGAAGTTATTATGTTCACTTATTTGTGGTTAAAAGTATGCACAACACATTTACTTATTTACAAATAAGGAGTTTGTTTTATTGTTTATTAATTTTCCATTTTAGATCAAAAGTATAAAATATCTCGAGAATGACGCATGTTAGTGTTTTATAAAAGTACCAAATTTCGATTTGCTCATTTATTTTTAGATATATTACTCTCCATGTAGAAAAAATAAAAGCTACAATATCTTGTATCTTGTGATAATTTCTCTTAATAATGATATCCATTCATTTCGAGTTTAAACTATACAAAGTATTTGTTCATTTAATAATAATAAAGGTTTTATTATATTATTTTTTATGGATTTTTTCATTTTAAATCAAAAACATGAAATATTTCAGATTAGCGTCTTGTAAATAATAGCATTCTACTTTTAAATAAAAAGTCACATATTAAATATTTATTTTCGTAATGTTTTTAAACGTTATTGTGTTTAATGTGCTTTAGGGCGATTGAAAATCAATCGGCTTCTCTATTACCGAAATAATTGTACTCAATTTCTTTCAGTTTTATCAATTTGGTTGAGATATATCGCAACAACAGACAAACAAGGGGCGGTATAGGGGTTTGCGCGAACTTGATGACCCGTTTTCAAAATACCGCCAACTTTGCAATATTTCGCCCCAGATTGACTAAATGGTCGCCAAAATTGTAAAAATGACACTAGAAAACGAAACTGATGCCAAATGGAGGAATCAGTTATTCAAATATTTTAATATATGGACTCCATTGCTTATTGGTGATGCTATCTATCAATATTGATAATTGTCAAATTAGATTTACGCGATGTATAGTTAATTGGGTACTTCCAAATAGTTTTGCATATTGTCATAGCGCTCAATGTACAAATCAACGTAAAAATAGTATGCCGTGGATTTTATACATCATTTTTTCACTGTGGAAGAAGTAAATTAATTGCATTATATTGGCAAAGTTGTGTGCTGACCACATCAGATTTTTATATGCGAAATATTCTGAAGCAAAAGTATTTTACTTCAACACCCCATTTTTTCATTTGCATGATAAAAACAGATATACTTGCGGCAAATCTAACTTGATAACAGAGAAGTATATAGGAAAAACTGTAAACATCCGCTACGTTAAATATAAAGTCAATGTAAGCATAATTCGCATATGAAGATAAAAAGGAGTGATTAGTACCCAGCATATTCTAGTTAACTTTACTGCGAGTATAGACCGCACATTATTAGCTTTATCGTCTGAAAATCATTTAATACAATTCAATAATTGTTTTCAAACTTTTGGCAACATTTACGAATAAATTGCGCGTTCTAATCTAACAACGGTAAAATTTGTTTTAAGATAGCTTAATTTATATTTTTGTATTTTCCTCAAATTAATTTTAAGACAGTTGGAAATGTGTACTCTTAAATGCCAAACCCGTATTTCAGCATTAAAATTCTTACTTGGTTAAATTCTTCGATAGAACAAATTATCTTTAGGCATTTTTGGCAATTGTGTAATGGAATGAACAGGAATTCTTTCGGCATTTTTGGCAATTGTTTTATGGAATAAATATTAACTCTTTAAACTATTTGACTTTTTGGGGGATAATAGGTTAATCGTTTTGGAATATTGTTTTTCATTTCTATAACATTTTATTTTTAGAGTATTTTCTAGAACGCTACATTTTTCTTCCATTACAATCCATTAGTTAAGTATACATTTTAACTCGAACGTTAATTGAAAATGCTTATTTTATTCCTTGAAAGAAATTTAATAAGCTTACCATTTAATACTGTGTAATCAGAAACACATATATTTGATAGATTTCGTTGATAGTTTTTACAAATAAAATTTGTTTATTTTGAAGTACTTGTTTATTTTGAAGAATAATTGCTTTAGATTGCTCGCCATTTTCATATCATGCATGCGCGTTATTTTATAATCCTTCACTGAATAGTGTATACCAAACTTGCTACATAAATTATTTTATTGCGCTGTATTTCAATTGTAACTTTTTATAGTAGGATTTGTTTGCTCGGTTTGTTCACATTATATCACTTAATGAAATATATAATTTGCCCTTTATTTACTCAGCTTATCCACT
Organism: Amaurobius ferox; assembly: GCA_951213105.1. Lineage (NCBI taxonomy): Eukaryota > Metazoa > Arthropoda > Arachnida > Araneae > Amaurobiidae > Amaurobius > Amaurobius ferox. The sequence continues at coordinate 25,859,649 of OX578135.1, read as the reverse complement.
TTATTGTACCAGTTCTGAAACGTATAAGTAACAATAATTATTATTAGTGGCCACTGTGGTTAGATGGCAGATTGGGGCGGATAACTTTGACAAAACTCTTAGTTGAAAACTTTTCAGCTCTGCAAGTTTTGAGCCTGTGAAGAGTTGAAATCAAGTTTTACAACAATCGTTTAATATTCTTCATCTACAGGTATGTACTATTTGAAAACACTAATTTAGTTCTTAATTAACTTTTTTAAAAAAATGTGTTGTTTTAAACGTGGTTAAAATACTAACGTAATTTACATAATGTATAGTTTGATGTTTTAACGTATTTTTCTGTCATAAATAAAGAGAAAAATAATCCAATATAGAAAAATCACGTATTGACGGGTTGTTGTTTCTGACTTTGTGTTGTTAGGATTGTGTTTTGGTCGTAATTGATTCATTCTTGTACGTTTGCATTGCAGGTATTTTGGAAAGGTGTAGCAGAGACGACTGATGGGGGTTAACAATGTTAAATATAGTCGAGATAATGTGGACCCAGTAGAGATCCATTGTAATTATCAGCCAATAAGAGTTATGACGTATATCATCCCCCGACTACACCACTGTTTCTGTGTAATGCAGTGTAAAATGTTGGTCGCGAAATCGCAATAACTAATTTATAAAAACATTGTAAGGTGCAATATTTCTTCAATAGGAAAGCAATCGCAATTTTAAAAACGAATTGCGCTTTTAACATAATTTTTCATACGCCCTTAGAACTTCTTTATAAATGTCGTTATAGGGTCAAGTAGCTTCAAATTATATTTGAAAATTAATCTTTTTTTTATTTGACATTCATCACATCTTTCGTCACGATCGTGACTTTTAAAAAGCATGCTTGTCTATAATTCGGTAGCCTATCCATCCGAATTAGTATTTCATCCATCCTATCTTTCGCGTTACTGGGTGCGATGGTTGTCCAAATATGGGAGTCATATTCATAATGGATATGAATCCATCCGAATACTATATTCCTCATATCCTGAAGCTCGCCGTATTGTAGTGTCGTAGTCCGAAATCCGGGACCGTGGAGGCCTGGTAGGAGCGTCCCTGTATGGATCGGGAGTGGCGTATTGATGTGTTCCCCCCGTCATGTGCGCGAGCTCCAGGTCGGTCGCCATGTGAGGAGGTGGTGGCGCCTAGTGCCCGCGGGTGGACCTCGCAACAGGAGTGGTGCGCCAACGCAGCAGCGCCAGGGAGTACGGTCGGTGACCGCAGTCTCCGAAGCACTACGTCACTGTGTCGATCGCGGTCGACCGGTTCCAGCCAGTTCCCGCATTTGGAAGTTACACTCGCGGATTTTAGGCGTTCCCTTCCGAATGTGATGATGGAAATGTAAGTATGGTTTTATTCAATTTGGAATAGGTCGAAATGAAATGAGAGTTTGGGTGGTAAATTTCCCCGGGAATTGTACGGGGCCCTCGCGATATAGGGGAAGGGACGAGGTCGAACTGTGACGTCACGAAAGCAGAGATGAGAGCGTTCGCTTGCTACGTTTCGGCTGCCCTTTGTCTTCGACTCGTCGTAATCCATGTAGGTGAAGCTTTATTTCGGTCGCGAAAATTTTATATATTTATAACGCATTGATTTCTAATTTTTTAGAACTGCGGCCTCGAAACTTCGAATCGAATCCGTCTGGGTCAAGAAAGGATAGCAAAACTAAGTAGTCGCTTGGGGGCTTTCATTTCAGATGGGATCTCCAAATGTCTTAATACTTATAACACATTTTTTTACTCAATTATGTGAATAATTAGCATTTAAGCCTGCCGATGGCAGGGAAACTAACACTCTTATTAAAAAAAGTTGCATCTTAATTTTTTTTTTTTTAAAGTTTTATTTTGTTTAACAATATAGGACTCAGCGTCGAAAATAGTTCTTTCAATTGAAAAATTGCCCAATTAGGATCTACCCCGTGGTTGTTTCCGTAGCTATCCTAACGGTGGTTTCAGTCTTTTATTTTCCCGTTGGGGATTTCAGAAAGATTCTGCGAGACTTTACACCTCCCCCTTTGTTTTGTCCACTTCGAGAGAAAAATCGAAAATCTGGCCCCGTTAAGTTCGATCCAGTGGTTGTCACTATAAGTGTGCAAAGATTAAGCCCTTTAACCCACTGCAGGGCTGCTTAATGGTCTAGAAAGACATAAAAATTATGATCTTCATCCCGAGGGTGGATAAATAATAATAATAAAAAAATCCGCTACTTTAAATTCTGCCTGATGGTCAATACTATAAGTGTACAGAGATTCCGCCTTCTAGGTTGCCTAGGGGAGGGGGGGGGGTTACTGGAGGATCTGAAAAGTCTTTTAAAGACCCTCCCATTTTCTACTCCCCCAGCATGGGATAAATCGTAAATACGGCTTCGTTAGTTGTTCTGCGTCGTACTCGATATATCATAAGTGGGCAAAGATTCAGCTTCTAGGTCAACGAAGGGGCTTCTGGCGGGTCTGGAAAGACTTATCGACCCTCTCCCCTATTTTATCCACCCTCGGTAGTATGAGGTAAATCGAAAATTCGGCTCCTTTAGATTCTGTGTCGTAGTGGATATTCTTAAGTGTGCAAAGTTTCAGCCTTCTTGGTCTCCCGAGGACTTCTGGAGAGTCTCAAAATACAAAAGTACGTTAGACAATTATATATTTCTGTCTGATTGTCTGCCCCCCACCCCCGGGAAGAGTAAATAGAGAATCCGGCTCCTTTAGGTTCTGCATCATAGTTGATACCATAAGTGTGTAAAGATTGAGTTCTGTAGGATAACGGAGGACCTTTTAGAATGTCTGAAAAGACACGTTAGACAATCATATACTAGTGATTCTGCCTATTTCTAGAAATAATGAAATACAAATATACTGAAACAGTTAAAAGCAATTTCTAAATAAATGGCCCCAGGGCCATCGACAGGGGGTCAAAATGATGCATTGCATAGGGGTCTGGGAGGCTTGGGGCTCCGGACCATATAAAAAGTTTATGAAAAAAGATCAATAACTTGTAAAATAAGAAGTAGTAAGGGACCCGCGAATTTGCTGCATAGAGATCCTATACATTTATCGGCGAAATCGCAAATACATACCCCCCTCCCCCCCTCTAAAAATGTGTTATCTGATATCTCACCATAAAATTAAAATACAATATGTAACATTGAAAGTTCTCGTTTATCGTATTAATGCTGTGTGCAAAAGGCTTCTAGGGACCCTGATATATCTAGGGACTTTCAATTTCAAGTGGGTTTTATCTAATATCAGTTGTCCTCAGTCTGGCCGGGGCTTTTTTTATTGCCGGGCCCGGGCTCTGAGCTCTAACCAATTGTAGCTCTCATCTGCAATAAAGGTACAAGTATAGAAGCCATAAATATAAAGCTTAAGAATTTTAAATTTATTTTAAAATTAGTATTTCTTTTTGTAATGAACATTTTTATTCATTGGATTTATGTAAATTAAAATAATGAATTAAATCATTATTATACAGAGGGTGTTCACACATTTTTGTAACGATTTCCACAATCTTCTAGAGTCCGTCCAATGTTTTGGGATGCCGCATATAAAGAGCTTGCTTTAAAAGTCCAAATGCACAGTAATCCACAAGAGACAGGTCGGGGAACTTGGGTGGGATGTATTTAAATTGGATAGCCTCAATTCCGGTTTCATTTCTCATTTTTTCAAAAAATATAGCAGTAGATTTACAGGTATGGCTGGTAGCCTTATCCTGATGGAACTTAACACAGTGAAGTTTGTTTGGATAAAGTGATGGAATGTCTTTCTTGAAAGCAGGTGTTAAAACATATTTCTGATAGTAATCCGAGCTAATTTTGACATTTTTTTCTACTTTCCTTATTTTAAGTTTTCCGTTATAAGAGAATCCAGCAATAACCATAAAACCTTAAGCAAAACTTTCCTTGTTTTCTCTGAACCAACCTTTATTGGGTATGCATTTTTTACCTTTTTCAAAGTCAAATGTAAACTTTGACGTTTATTTCCTTTTTTATTAATTATGTCACTTAATTTACGTGTAGAAGTAAGTATTAAAACCATTCTTTTCACATCTTTTTTTAATAATCGAATAAGAGTAATATAATTTAATAAGAGTATTTCTCAAAAATATAGCCTTCGATCCATTGTTTATTTTCTAGCGACATTTTAAAGCAAAGAATATTTATTTTTAACGATGCAGACGATAATTAAACCCTATTCCGACTTGATGCCAGTCAGGTTTTTATTTTTTTTATTTAAATTTAATTCATGGAGAAAGTCAAAATCGTTACAAAAATGTGTGAACGCCTTCTGTAGTTACAAAGTTCACTTGAAATTATGCGACATCAAAATGACGTGATTGCGGCCCAATAAAAATTGTGCACCATAAGGACACAAAATATGATGACGTCATAGAGGAATTTTTTTTAAAACTGAAAGTGAAAAAAGAGATCGAACTAGTAATCCTAAGTAAACCGCTCTACTTCTTCCAGAATTTGATGCTAATTTCAGACTGTTATCATCTAAGCTCTCTAAGCTCTATCTATAGTCATTGAGAAAGAGATGTTTAAAAATATAGAATTTTTTGAACCAGAAATCGAAAAAGGAACGGAAGCGGAAATTTTTGTATTAAACCCCCCAAACGCCTCTCGAATACGATGCTGATACATGTGATAGTTGTAAAATTTTATACATCCATTTATCCCTCATAAAGGGAAAATATGGGGTTTGCTTATTAATAGTTTAGATAGAAGCTTGATCAAAACTTCTTTTTATTATTATTTTATTTTATTATCATTATTATTATTATCATTATTATTAGTCAGACTGTCCAGCTCACCCAAAGGCTTTAGATCAGTTACAATTGAATGGCCGGTAAAAACGCAGAAATAACAATACATATAAACATATATAGACAATATAAATACACATGTATAAACTACATAGACATACACAGACATGCAAACACAAAAATTACAGATTGCAGGGAGACGTGGGCATATCTTAAAATGAAAGAATGTAACACGTGCAAAAGTAACTAAGGTAAAAGAGAATTAAAAAAAGCAAATAAATAAGTGGAATTAAAATGAATTAAAAAAAAAAAAAGACAACATTCATCAGTATAATTCAAACCATGAACAGCTCATAAACAGATCAAGATACCTAATCAATCACCATCGCTTCTACTCCAGCAAACATGCTTTTTGTTGTGTCAATTAACAATAGCAGCTAGCGGCTACTTTACTAACACTAGTGACAGTGCGACACCTAGATATAATTCTCAAAGCATTACGACATTTTTCAAGCGTTTAATCCATAGGAGTTTTATCTCCTTTCTAACTCCATGAATTTAACATCTAATAAAAATTTTGATTTATTACTAATGGAACCCAGAACTAAAATTGCAAACAGTCACTAAAAATATTATTCTTTTTTTGATTTTCACAAGTCCATTACTAATTGCATAACTGACCTCTGCTAACTCTGCTTGAATTATCGAATTATTGTTATTTAATTTAAATCTAAAAACACAAGTTTAAATATCAATATCAAAAATGCAAACAGTAAACCTCACATCATTGGGTTTATGTACTGATGGACTTTCGAACCATCAGTTTATACATTATATCTAATTTCATTATTACATTCAGATAACTCAATGGATCGTTCATGCTCTGGAATTACACATAAAGAGCAATTTAGATTAAACATATAAGGATTAAAGGAATTAAATTAACTAAAACAATCCATACGTTTCCTGCAAGAAAGTAAAACTTTCTGCTTAACATGCTGATAGTAATATGAATGGGAACAATAACAAGAATGGAGAAAAGGCCAATATTTGAGGAGGTCCTGTAGGTAGAAAATATTTTGATTAGAAAAAAATCTGTAGAGATACCAGCTTCGCCAACTGATCTTTATTTAAATTACCAGCACAGACTCCTGCACTAAAAATGATAATGTTTTTAAAAACCACCTGGTACCAAATTTTTAAAAGTAACTGATCAACCCCCCAATTTTTACCAGAAGTTCTTCCAAAATATAAACCATGTAACGTTTTTCTTTCAAATAAATTTCTATATACGGATTCCAAGAAAGTTTATTGTCTATAATTCTTCCCAGGTATTTTAGATGTTTTGTATAATTTTCAAAGACTTTTTAACTCAAACATTGGATTTCTTTTAAAAGGTTTAACCATCCCCAAAACAATACAACTGCACTTTTCAACAGCAATTTCCAATTTAAAAAAATGTAGGGTTTCAGAAATAGTATGAAGTGAAGAATTGGTTTTATAATTGTCGATAGAGCGAAGCTAATTAAATCGAAAGGAGCGAAGCTGATTAAGTCGAAAGGAGCGAAGCTGATTAAATCGAAAGGAGCGAAGCTTATTAAATTGAAAGGAGCGAAGCTGATTAAATCGAAAGGAACGAAGCGGATTGATTTGCCACTCATTTTTGAACTAAAAAAATTCTACTTTTTTGAGCGATAAAACTACTCTCATTCAGTAGTGTCGACAGAAAAGTTTTTGGGAGGGGTTTTGGTAACCAAGCATTACGTTTACCATTTCTCCAAATATCACTTCTCCGAACTTCAAAGGGTTCCGATGGGTTTCTGGGAGGGAATATGACTCACTTCTCCTCCCTTGACAACGCAACTGCAATCGTTTTCAGAGTATAGTGGCATTAAATTGATAAGCATTACCCTCTATATGTGTTCCGCGAAAAACCAGCTCTATTTTTCTCTATTTTAAGTTTGCCAAGAACCGAAATGCTCTTTAAAATAAAGTTTTCTTAATAGCTAACAATTACTGCCAGAGCCGTCAATTCTGACAACTAAGTACTGTATCTAAGTACTGTATCTGTAATCTTACTGTGTACACATGAGCGTCCATATAGCTAGCTTTTCCAGGAGGGGCAAACTCATGGAAAAGGACTCACCGACCCAAAATCAAATATTTTAAGATTTTCTTTTCTTTCTTTTGAACATATTTAGCTTGATGTCCTGTGTGTCCTTGAACGCCCAGGGTGGGGCGAGTGCCCTCCTTGCCCTCTTCTACGGATACCCATGTCTGTACACTGTTATAGCAATTGAAAAAATAATCTGATGTAGACAGCGCCTGGCTTTCCTTACATAATGCAATGACTTTATTTTTTTCGCAGCGAAAGTAATAGTGTACAAGATCTACGGCACATCTCTTTGGCATAGAATGGATATCACGTAAACTGATATTGTGCGCTTTTAAAAACTCACGAGTCTATATGGAATGACTTATTCACCCTCACATGCAAAATTATCATCAAAATCAATTGACATTTAATTAACACTCATCATGAACTAAGTGACTATTGACTAATTCTTGGCCATCAAAATCCAAAACTATTTACAAATGAAGTATCTTCTCCTCGAGTAGGGAATGAAATGGACAGAGTAACGTAACAGATTTGTTGTATAATATTGCACATGGAAAGTGAACCCACTTAACAACATCTTTTAATTTTATGTCACTTTTTTGATACATTTATTTGAAAAACGCGTCTTATATCGAGAACGGTTCATACTAGCGGTCTAAAGCTTGCGTCATTCGTTTTGTAATAATAAAAAAAAAACATGTTAAATGATTATTTATTGGACATTATTGAATGTTTCTATTTTATTTAATTTTTTTTCCCTTCAAAAAATCATTCAAGAAATTTTTGGAAGTCTTCCGAACGTTTGATCCAATTTGAAATCGATATAGGGTTCCAGTATTAACTGATTTTATATAATCGTATCAAATTATTTTCGAAACATTAAATTCGTTCGTGAGATATTTCGACCACAGTCACACACACTCTATTTCTTAAAATTGGCTATAACTTAGATCCTGAGTGATATGAATTCAGCATTAAATTCTAAAAGAAGCAGAATTGCCTACCTCCCTCTTCCAATTCTGGAGATATCACTTCCGATTCAAAAATTTGTATTTTCCTTGTAACATCTATTTCTCGGGATCTTCTGCAATAGATGGAGCTTATAGATTGTGACTGATATGATTCAGCATCAAATTCCGGAGGAGATTGACGGTTCACTAAGGATTTCCATTTCCAATTTAAAAAAAAAATCCTGATACATCTATTTCCCAAAATTGGCTATAGATAGAGCTTAGATGATGAATCAAAAAGATTCAGTATCAAATTCCAAAGGAAGTGAGAGATTCACTAAGAATTTTCGCTTCTGTGTCACTTTCGTCTATTTTGGAAAATTCGTATAACTGTAAGAAATAAGTTTTAATTTTTTTTAATTAAATGGCCAGGCACTTAACTTCCATCATTCGCCTATACATCGGCCAGGAACGTAAACCATTTAGCCGTCCTAGGACGTTGCCCCAGGCTCACCAGAGGGGGGCGGAACACACTGCGCCCAACAGCACAACATCCATGCCTTACATGGGACTCGAACCCACAATAAGAAATAAGTGTGCAATAAAGAATAAAACTGTTTAATTCTTTCAAAAATGAACGCACACAGCATTTACTACCCTATGAAATCTCCTTCATAAATGTCTTGTTTTAATTTTCTATTACTTTATATCAGTTTAAAGAAAGAATCAGCTTGTAACGGTACAGTAATTGGGGATATGCGGTAGCTCTTCGTTAGGCTTACGCGTAAAGGCCGCAGGTCTCGTCGGTGAAAATATGAGATTGGGATTGAACACTTCGTCCAATAAATCGCACTTATAAATATGCTTTGCAATGACATTTTCAATATGTTACTTTATGTACATTATTTATGCTTCTTGTAATAGTTTTTTTTTTGTCTAATTACATTTGGTTGACAATTTACATTTCTAAATTGTGTTACTACTGTTACATTTCTGTTAAATTGTCTGTTTTGGGGATTATATACCTTCAAGTATCACGTTCTAAATTTCAATAAAAGATAACCTGGTAGGCTGGACTGCCTCTTCAGTCAAGATTTATAGATACTATAGTATCTGGAAACCAAAGTTTGTCTTCAATCTCCAGAGGACTGGGAAGTAGTCTTCTCCCGGTCTTCCATGTTGTTGCTCCAAACCGTCAGATGAGCCGGACGGTCTGAGTTATGAAAAAAAAAATAATAAAATAAATCGCACTTTAAAAACTAAAAGTTTATGAATAAAACTCAAATTGCTAATGTATTGAGTCAACTTCTTGTATCACGGAAAAGGACCTTTAAATTTATGAACCCAAATCTTTGGATTTCCTATTCATATTTAATGAATGCCAAACTCTTCTAAAACTACCTTTATCACCAGACGCCATTGTGAATAGAATAATAGAACACCAACTCAGCTAAATGAGCCTCTAATTCGACAGGAAAAATTCACGAATTTTGTATTAACCCCATAACTTGAAGCGAAATAAGTATTTCTTTCATTTAATATGGTGATACTTTGTCTTTTGTTTTGTCAAATTGATTTATTTCCTTTGTTCATGCACGTTTAATTTATTCATCTCATATTATTGCTGTTCTTTAATAGCATTAATGTTTTAGTTCAGAAAATGAATTGCTCGAGTTATTGCCGTACCTTTAAATGGGAAATAAAATGAATGATCGATACGTGATATATTTATTATTGACGTTCAATGCTGTTTTTTTTTTGTTCATGCACGTTTAATTTATTCATTTCATATTATTGCTGTTCTTTAATAGCAGTAATGTTTTAGTTCAGAAAATGAATTGCTTGAGTTATTGCCGTACCTTTAAATGGGAAATAAAATGAATGATCGATACGTGTTATATTTATTATTGACGTTCAATGCTGTTTTTTTCTTTGTTCATGCACGTTTAATTTATTTATTTCATATTATTGCTGTTCTTTAATAGCAGTAATGTTTTAGTTCAGAAAATGAATTGCTTGAGTTATTGCCGTACCTTTAAATGGGAAATAAAATGAATGATCGATACGTGATATATTTATTATTGACGTTCAATGCTGTTTTTTTTTTTGTTCATGCACGTTTAATTTATTCATTTCATATTATTGCTGTTCTTTAATAGCAGTAATGTTTTAGTTCAGAAAATGAATTGCTTGAGTTATTGCCGTACCTTTAAGTGGGAAATAAAATGAATGATTGATACGTGTTATATTTATTATTGGCGTTCAATGCTGTTTTTTTTTTGTTCATGCACGTTTAATTTATTCATTTAATATTATTGCTGTTCTTTAATAGCAGTAATGTTTTAGTTCAGAAAATGAATTGCTCGAGTTATTGCCGTACCTTTAAATAGGAAATAAAATTAATGATCGATACGTGTTATATTTATTATTGACGTTCAATGCTGTTTTTTTTCTTTGTTCATGCACGTTTAATTTATTCATTTAATATTATTGCTGTTCTTTAATAGCAGTAATGTTTTAGTTAAGAAAATGAATTGCTTGAGTTATTGCCGTACCTTTAAATGGGAAATAAAATGAATGATCGATACGTGTTATATTTATTATTGACGTTCAATGCTGTTTTTTTCTTTGTTCATGCACGTTTAATTTATTCATTTCATATTATTGCTGTTCTTTAATAGCAGTAATGTTTTAGTTAAGAAAATGAATTGCTTGAGTTATTACCGTACCTTTAAATGGGAAATAAAATGAATGATCGATACGTGTTATATTTATTATTGACGTTCAATGCTTTTTTTTTCTTTGTTCATGCACGTTTAATTTATTTATTTCATATTATTGCTGTTCTTTAACAGCAGTAATGTTTTAGTTCAGAAAATGAATTGCTCGAGTTATTGCTGTACCTTTGAATGGGAAATAAAATGAATGATCGATACGTGTTATATTTATTATTGAAGTTCAATATTGTACGTATTTATTCGGTTGCTAACGTCAAACAGATAGGTGGTGTTAGTTGCCGAACCTTATAGCGATCAAACTGAAAACCCCCCAAATTATCCGCTGTTAAAAAAGTTGAACCCATTGTTCAAGCTATAACTATATATATAAGGGGTGGGACAGTTCAGTGGTTAGCGCGCGGGGATTGCACTCGGACAACCCGAGTTCGATTTTCGGCTCTTCCTAAACTGTCTCTGTGTTCACGCAGAGTACGGGCATGTTAAATATGTGGGTCCGTCAGTCCTTCCGATAGGTTGGTGGGAGGGTACGGTCCCTGTGGATGTCGCCTCCATTGGGTTTCGGTCTAAATTGGATGCCATTTCCTGGCCGCAGATACGTTACGCCTTCAGGTAGGTCGGACGGTCTGGGTCGAAGAAGATACATATATATTTGTATATCTGACGTTTATTTGTCACGTCGATCCCTGAGATTTTTAAAGTACAAGAGAATCCAGAGAGTACAGTTTAGCCGTACTTTATTGAGATCAGTTGACCAGTCACAAAATTTCAAACATTACCCTCCCGTCGTCCTCTCGGAATGGACAGTTCATGATACAGTTTTTACATAATTTCAGGTTAAGTATTGCGCAGTAACATTAATAGAAGTAGGGCGGGTTTATGCTTCGAGCAATTGGGAAGAAATTTTGAAAATAAATAAAATATAACAAATAAAATAAAATAAATATAAATAAATAAAATATAAAAAAAAAAAAAAAAAATAAAATAAATAAAATATAATAAATAAAATAAAAATAAATAAATAAATAAAATGTAGCCTTTTTGTATTTTTCACTCAAGCTATTCTTTTAATCTTGCGAAATATTGTTATATTTCTAAAAACTTCTTAAAATCTCATTTTTCGAGCTATTAATAGTTCAGTGATGTAGATGAATTAGATGCATCGGACTTATCCGTATTAATATTAACTATTTTATACCACTGACGTCCATAACGTAGTTTACATTATCAATATCACAAATATGCTAGTATATACTACCGTAATTGTATTGCTTAGTGAAATATCATTGTCTTCCAAAAACTCTTTTCCACAATGGTTTGAAAATCTTTCAATATCAAATAATCCGAGTTCTAATCACGAGAATTCCTAAAACAGTATTACACATAGCCGATGCATATACCTCAAAAGAACAAACCAGTTTCAAACTTATTTCGAAATAATTTTCTCAAGAAACCATCGCTCGAAATTCCAAAGAAAGTTCCATTATGACTCTTTTTTAGCGAAAACACCTATAAAGATGTACGACTTCTGTGAACTGTTCAGTATAACGTTCCTTTTTCCAGTCCTCTACACTTTGTGAGAAAAGTCATTAAGTGACCATGCAACGTGACACGCAATGTATTGTTTTGCACAGATGTGAGTCACGAAATCTTGTACACACTTTTTATTTTGAAAATATAACCACATTCTAATGACTTTTACTTTTCCTGTACATTATAGTAATACACTCTTTTGCAAATTATGTATACAACCATAAAAATTTGAGCTACAGTCGCGAAACTTGGCATGCAAGTGGCGTTTTAAAGATTGTGCAAATGATCAAACTGCCATCGCCAATAGTGTTATAGGGCTCATGCAGCGCGCATGGAAACGACGCATCGTGCAGCATTTAAAATGATGTTAGCATTTAAATTAATGTTCTCAGTCATGGATAATTGGAACTGGATTTTCTGCTTTTATACTGCAAGCTGTTGTTGTTGAGACCCAGACCGTTCGACCTACCAGAAAGGTGTAAGGTAGCCGTTTGGACGGCCCGAAAGTGCCACCCAATTTAGACCGGAACACAGTGGGGGAGGTATCCGCAAGGGGACCGTACCCTCCTTTCCCTACCACTAACCTCTGGGAAGGACTTACGGACCCACATGTTTAACGTGATCATACTCCGCATGAACACGGCGGCAGTTGTGGCTGCGTGCAAATTCAGAGCGCAAACCACCGGGCTACCGCGCCCGAAATGTGCCAACAGCACGCGGTGTTCCCAGCTGGTCATCCACCCAGCTGGTCATCCACCCGCGCCCGATGCTGCTTGACTTCGGTGATCTAACGAGAACCGGTGTTTTCAGCATGGTAGGGCCGTGGGCAATACTGCAAGTTGTGTACAAAGATGCCTTTGAGGCGCATTTACCGGCGCTACGAACAATTTTTAGATTTAGAGAGAGGTTGCATCATAGACCGAAAGGAAGCTAGTTGGTCCAGCAGACATATCAGTCACCATCTTGGTCGGAGCGGTATGACAGTGGTTCGGTTTTGACAACAGTGGATCAGAGAAGGCACACGTAATCATCGCAGAGGCTTAGGGCGCCCCAGACATTCAACTGCTCGAGATGATCGAGCAGTCAGGAAAGGAATCACTTCCACACCAATCCCGTCGCTGTCAGCCATTTGAAGACATTTGTCATCCTCCATGTATCCTATATCAAGGCATACTATTCGGAGACGACTTTCAGAAGGTGGAATTAGATGTCGACGTCCAATAAGGCGCCTACTACTGAACCCTCAACGGCACAGCCGTCTGGATGGGTGCCTAGCTCGGTCAGCCTGAACAGTGTCCAATTGCAAGCATGTTGTCTTTAGCGAAAAATCCCGCTTCTCTGTCGAGTCGATTAAATAATTTAAAGAGCAAGAAACCGCAAAATTTCTTCCGCTAACGAAAATATTAATCTCGCGTCATTTCTCTATTTTTAATAATTTTAGTTTCAGAGCACCAAGCTGAACAATCCCAGGACAGAACCACCCGCGCGATTTTAATTTCCTTCTTATCACGCCTGTATAACGTTTCTCCCCGAAAGTGGTGCCACTATAAATGACATTTCCTTTTATAAAGGCTCGAAATATTAACCCGAGTGGCAATGAATTTCTCATTTCAGAAAGTAAAGAAATGTGTGCTGGCGGGCAGATATGTATCGAAGCACGGTCGCAAACTTACGGAAGCACGGTCGCAACTAATATACTATGAAAGAAAGAAAGGAGAACGAATTTTTCTGTAAAAGAAGTGATGTACTTGCCCACACAAGAATTTTTTTGCATGAATATTTCTTTTTTATAATATGAGAATGTAAATATGCAGTGAAAAAGTTATGTATTTATTGTAAACACTTTATGTAATTAATTTAATTTTCACCTTTATAAAATATCTTATAATTCGCCTATATACATTTCCAAATGATCGATTTTCTATCAGCTTTATAATTACGTTTTCCTCTTTTTTCCTCCAGGAACATGGTGAACTCATCTCCACCATCGAAATGCAGACGATTATCAAACGACAAAATTAATGACTCACGGTCTTCCATGAGTAAGTCTTTATAACATGTGGCAATTATAAACATTTCTTAATTAAGTATACTTTTCAAAGTAAGTCTTTTTAATATGGGGTAATTATAACTATTTCTTAATTAAGTATACCTTTTAAAATCATATTATACAACCAATACATTTTCTTTTTGATAAAATTTAGATGAAATATTTTTTCGATGTTCCCCGTATCTAATATATTGACAGCCAGAACTATAAAATAATCTACTAAAGCAAACATAACTTTCAAAATATGTAATTAAATTCAGTGGGTTGGGTCAACATGCTAATGTATCCAAACTGAAATAGAAAAAAAAAATACTTACACTTGTCACTTATGGACTGAAATGTTTGCTTACTCATCAGAGGATATGTTAAAAGTACTCAACTGAAATTTCCTATAACCCCTAGAAGAAATGTTTATATTTTGCTGATTAGCAAGTTATATACTATATAACATAAAATAGTATAGAAATACGTCAACTAATTAACATTTTAAGGGGACGGTGGGCGCTGAAATTTTTTTTATTTCTTTATTGACTTAAAAACGGGAAAATTTGTATAAATATTCCTCTTAACATTACTATATACAATACCATTAAATTTTTTTTTTCAATTTTGTTATAATTTTGTATTTTTTTTTAATTTAATTTTTTTTAACGAAAATTTGAAAATGCTCTTTGCGTGCCATTTGTTCATATTTTTGATTAATTTTACATTATGATCACTCAAAAACACATTATGAATACATTTGGGTATTTATTTTTAAATCCTTTAGAAAGTTAATTTTTAAAAATATTTTTCTGCATTAAAACTTAATTTTCATCATTTAATTAGGTTCTTATTCGCTCTTAATTACCTTAATAAAGTCCAATTATAAAATGCACATTCAGTTTCATTAAAAAGTATGAGAGGTGTCTTCTTGCCAAATTACATGCATCTCAAACAAAAATTAAGACGCATGGAACATTTTAAAAATGTAAAACCTTTGAAAATTCCGTTTCGAAAAAAATGCATTCAACCTTTTGCTTACGGGTGGGACAGCGTCCATCCCAAACGAAGAACCTCCCAAAAAGACAAGCAGGTGCAATGTTTCTGTCAGCGATTTCCATGGACGCCAATGCCTGCAAAGGGGATCGAACTGTTAGGGATAGGGTATGTCAAATACCTGTCTTTTTGGGAGGTTCTTCGTTTGGGATGGACGCTGTCCCACCCGTAAGCAAATGCTAAATGTGTAAAATAATGTTATATATTAAAACTGTTTTTAGTCGATTTTTGCTCATTTCAACATCCACCGTCCCCTTAAAATCAAAGACAAAGTGGCGAAGTTCCCCAATGATGAAGGGCATAATAGTGGCCGAAAGCGTTATTGGACGTGTGATTTTATTCATCGTAAAAAGGAGATTTTAATAAAAAGACTTTTAAACGTATTTTTGGCTGTCTTTGATTTTAAAGTACTATATATAGTTTGCGCGGATATGCAGACAATCAACATATTCCAAATATTCACAAAAATCCATGAATACTAAATTTTGCTTTTTCCATACTCAACTAAAATTTCTTATAACCCCGCAGAAGAATTCTTTGTTTCCTTGATTGCCAATTAGTAAGTTACATACTATATAGTAATAGTTTGCGTGGATATGTAGACAATGTATCGGCTTATTTGAATTTAAAAACAATGCTATACATCGTATCTGAAGACAGCTTTCCTGTTAATGGTTTATTGATTTCCCTGCATAATAATTATGCGAATAAAAATATGAACTTCACTGCATATTATCTCACTTTTTCTCGACTTTGATCATTGGTATTTGGATAATCATTGATATTTAGTTGTATGTATCTTTCCATCAACTGACTTTTTTCCCACAGTGCTCATGAATTTCGTAGAAGAAGTAAAGCGGAAGAAGCCCAAGAACTACCGTTTTCACTATGAGTGGGAGACAGAGTTCCTCTTTACAATGTCCAATGGCAAGTGCACGTGCCTCATCTGCCACGCCACCGTAGCCATCAGTAAGAAGAGCAACCTCAGGCGGCACTTCACCACTATGCACAAGCAATTCATTGTCCAGTATCCAGAAAACTCCTCTGCCAGGGCCATGAAGGTGGTCGAGTTGAAGGCCAACTTCCCCGCACCTATGGATGAGTTCAACATGACGATGGGGATGTCGCCTCCGAAACCTCCAACACCGACTTCTACAGCAAACTATTTTGATTTCTATCCACAGGCAAGTTATAGAAAATCTAAGCATATGTTAATCGTATTCTTTTTATTACAGTTCAGTACTGAGTTGAAAAGTTTTAATCTTTGTAATAGAGTGTTCCCACCTATAAGTGGTGGACAAAATAACGGAAATTATGTATTTGCAAAAGAAAGTATAACCTGTTTCCACTTTTGCATACTACTTTGCCACCTTTGCTCCGATATGTATAGGGTTTTTTTCCACACCAGATGTATGCAGCCAGGCAAAGTCAATCGTATAGAACAAAACATTAAGCATCCTTTTATATCTGTAGAATATACATCCATGGCAAAAGCATATACGATTCATCACATGTAATTCTAATTTTAGAATTCAAGCATCTATCTCATGTGTAGTGTGAATTGAACATGTGTGAAAGCGAGTCGTGTGTAGAACAAACATTAATGACATTTTTCTGAAGAAAGACTAACGTTAACTAACTAGCCTAAGTTTATTTAAAGACTAACATCTTTGTCCTCGAGCCAAGTACTCTACCCAGGGCTCTTAAATAATAGTATAGAAGTATAGTATAATAGTATAGCTCCTAAATAATAATATAGGAGCCTTAACTCTACCTATTGAGTTATGCGGACTTTCAGAAAACAGAATGGTGGGTCTTCGGGTTCACGGAGAACAGTATCTTTATTGAGGTTGTACTTCTCGAATAGTATAGAAGTATAGTATAATAGTATAGCTCCTAAATAATAATATAGGAGCCTTAACTCTACCTATTGAGTTATGCGGACTTTCAGAAAACAGAATGGTGGGTCTTCGGGTTCACGGAGAACAGTATCTTTATTGAGGTTGTACTTCTCGAATAGTATAGAAGTATAGTATAATAGTATAGCTCCTAAATAATAATATAGGAGCCTTAACTCTACCTATTGAGTTATGCGGACTTTCAGAAAACAGAATGGTGGGTCTTCGGGTTCACGGAGAACAGTATCTTTATTGAGGTTGTACTTCTCGAATAGTATAGAAGTATAGTATAATAGTATAGCTCCTAAATAATAATATAGGAGCCTTAACTCTACCTATTGAGTTATGCGGACTTTCAGAAAACAGAATGGTGGGTCTTCGGGTTCACGGAGAACAGTATCTTTATTGAGGTTGTACTTCTCGAATAGTATAGAAGTATAGTATAATAGTATAGCTCCTAAATAATAATATAGGAGCCTTAACTCTACCTATTGAGTTATGCGGACTTTCAGAAAACAGAATGGTGGGTCTTCGGGTTCACGGAGAACAGTATCTTTATTGAGGTTGTACTTCTCGAATAGTATAGAAGTATAGTATAATAGTATAGCTCCTAAATAATAATATAGGAGCCTTAACTCTACCTATTGAGTTATGCGGACTTTCAGAAAACAGAATGGTGGGTCTTCGGGTTCACGGAGAACAGTATCTTTATTGAGGTTGTACTTCTCGAATAGTATAGAAGTATAGTATAATAGTATAGCTCCTAAATAATAATATAGGAGCCTTAACTCTACCTATTGAGTTATGCGGACTTTCAGAAAACAGAATGGTGGGTCTTCGGGTTCACGGAGAACAGTATCTTTATTGAGGTTGTACTTCTCGAATAGTATAGAAGTATAGTATAATAGTATAGCTCCTAAATAATAATATAGGAGCCTTAACTCTACCTATTGAGTTATGCGGACTTTCAGAAAACAGAATGGTGGGTCTTCGGGTTCACGGAGAACAGTATCTTTATTGAGGTTGTACTTCTCGAATAGTATAGAAGTATAGTATAATAGTATAGCTCCTAAATAATAATATAGGAGCCTTAACTCTACCTATTGAGTTATGCGGACTTTCAGAAAACAGAATGGTGGGTCTTCGGGTTCACGGAGAACAGTATCTTTATTGAGGTTGTACTTCTCGAATAGTATAGAAGTATAGTATAATAGTATAGCTCCTAAATAATAATATAGGAGCCTTAACTCTACCTATTGAGTTATGCGGACTTTCAGAAAACAGAATGGTGGGTCTTCGGGTTCACGGAGAACAGTATCTTTATTGAGGTTGTACTTCTCGAATAGTATAGAAGTATAGTATAATAGTATAGCTCCTAAATAATAATATAGGAGCCTTAACTCTACTATTGAGTTATGCGGACTTTCAGAAAACAGAATGGTGGGTCTTCGGGTTCACGGAGAACAGTATCTTTATTGAGGTTGTACTTCTCGAATAGTATAGAAGTATAGTATAATAGTATAGCTCCTAAATAATAATATAGGAGCCTTAACTCTACTATTGAGTTATGCGGACTTTCAGAAAACAGAATGGTGGGTCTTCGGGTTCACGGAGAACAGTATCTTTATTGAGGTTGTACTTCTCGAATAGTATAGAAGTATAGTATAATAGTATAGCTCCTAAATAATAATATAGGAGCCTTAACTCTACTATTGAGTTATGCGGACTTTCAGAAAACAGAATGGTGGGTCTTCGGGTTCACGGAGAACAGTATCTTTATTGAGGTTGTACTTCTCGAATAGTATAGAAGTATAGTATAATAGTATAGCTCCTAAATAATAATATAGGAGCCTTAACTCTACTATTGAGTTATGCGGACTTTCAGAAAACAGAATGGTGGGTCTTCGGGTTCACGGAGAACAGTATCTTTATTGAGGTTGTACTTCTCGAATAGTATAGAAGTATAGTATAATAGTATAGCTCCTAAATAATAATATAGGAGCCTTAACTCTACTATTGAGTTATGCGGACTTTCAGAAAACAGAATGGTGGGTCTTCGGGTTCACGGAGAACAGTATCTTTATTGAGGTTGTACTTCTCGATGCGATGGCTTTCAAATTTACCAATTTTTACTTTTCCTAAAACGTATAGGAAAAATATAAAGGAAAAATATTGTGATGGGGTTAAAAATCGGATTCTCGGAATTTTTAAGGATTTACACGCTATTTTTTTAAGAAGTTTAAAATTCAATCACAAATAGAAGAAAATCAAAAAAGGTTAGGCTGGACAATCGGAACTTTATTGTAACATTAACGCCTGTTCTTTTTTAGGATTTCATCATGCAAAAATAGTTGTTAGTATTTTGTATTACATTAAATACTTTTACTTTCTCATACTATGTAATATACGTAGTACAGAGAAAGTATTGTTTTCACAAACATTTTTAATTTCTAGATTTTGATGCCAATATATGTTTTAAGACCTCCTGAACAACGTTTTGACTATTTTTGGAGTGATGTCCTTCTGTCTGTCCGATGTCTGTGGTCGAGTTAATGTGTACGCGATAACAGACACAAATATTAACGCTATTGTTGTAATATAGGACGCTATTGTTGTAATCATTTGGACCCACGATATTGATTTTTCAAAAAATTTCTTGTAAAATTTGAAAAAAAAAAAAAAGAATTCTGGTATATGAAAGCCGAGTTGAACTACATTGCAGTTAATTGTTTATACTGTTGGCAAAACCAAACATTTGATAGCAGCAGAAACAAGTTAATTTTTGAAACGAAACTAATAAATCCTTACATCGCGAAATATTAGACTAATGAAAAAAATTTAATCCTGTTTTGGAGCAAAACTGCATAACTGATTTCATATTTCCGTTAGCCAAAATATAACTGAGCTTTTCCAGAAGATATAAGCTATTTACTTTTAAAAAAATGATACCATATTCCTTCCTCATAAGGATGCAGTATATTTGACATTAACAATTTTGAAGGAAAACTTAATGTTTTGAAATGCCTAATAAGCATTTACTAGTATATCTTATTAATAAAGGAAATCTTGCCTCACAATGCGATAGTCCGTCCGCGGATGCACTTCAGTTATGAATGAAATTTAATGAATGCATTTCGGAAAGTCGTCTTTTGTTAACGGAATATGAGGAAACTTTTACAGCGTTCTTTTTATTCTATACTTTTAGAACGCTTTAAGCCTGAGTCTTGTTTTCATAGTTGTAGCTTAATGTACCGGAGTGTCGAAAGCATAGAAACAAAATACACAATAATAAATTGTTCTATGTAAATGAAGTAATTTGTTACGAGAGACAATGTTTTTTTCCTTCATTTATACGATTTCGTTGTTCCTCTTGCTTAATGCCTAGGTAACCTTCTTGCTTAATAGCTTGCTTAACAAATCTTAAACGAATTTGCCATTTTATAGACAGAAAGGTAAAATATTTTTTCCTACCATAGGTTAGTAATTAGTTGAGGATTTTTTTTCTACTCCTTCTAGACGTGGGTGTATTCTTCTCCTATGATATTTGGGATTTCCTTGCGAAAATTACACTGTTTTTCAGCTGACTGATAGCATTGAACAATAACATTTTATTATTTTATGTTTAATTGATCAGATAGGGTGATTTTTACAGTATTTTTCGCACTTTAATATATTTTCCCATTGCTTCTTGTCCGACTTTCATATCTTCTTTCATCGCCTCTTGTCCGGTTTTCATTTCTTCTGTCATCAGCTTTTGTTGCTTCTTGTCCAACGTTTATCTCTTCTTTATACTTTTCTTTCATCGCTTCTTGTCCGCCATTCATTGCTTTCATCTCTTCTTTCAACTTTTCTCCCATTTCTTCTTGTCCGGCCTTCATTGCTTTCATCTCTTCCTTCACAGCTTCTTGTCCGGCTTTTAGTAAATCCATCAGCTTGCTTAACTGTTCCTCCAGCGCTTTTCTAGTCACCGACATATACGCTTCTCAAATTTCCAAAAATCCCATTTTGACGTCAATGTGTTACAACATATCCTGTCAAATCGTGAGTTTACTCCCAGGATACAAAAATGAATAACTAAGACTTTTATTTAAAAACACTAATACGCGTATACAGGAGCAATATACAGCTAATAACTCTATAGCTATCTTGCATGGTCACACAACAACTATCAGGTACAATAAAATAGCAATTAAATGCTCAACTAATCCACAAAATAGCAGAATCTGTTCTCAAAATAATGGCATATCTCACAATTTAATTTAACTTCTATTATGTCAACTCTGTCCAACTGAACAATGACTTATTTATATACTCTCCATAGAAATCTCAAGAAAGAGGGTGTATCTTTGAAAGTTATGGAGATATTGAGAAAATTCGAGTACTTTATAAAATCCGCACAAAATCGCTTAATTGGCCATATTTAAGGATACGATAAATGTCGCCAATGTTTAGCAACCCGTACCTTTAAATAAAACAATGGTTGCCTGTAAATGTGTTTTCTCCTAGTTGAGAGACGACATGCCAAGAAACATTTTACGAATTCGTAATAGTGCGTATATATAAGGTGACCCAAAAAGATTGAAACTCGCTTTAATTCTTTACCTGCTAGAGATAAGTGAGCAATGTAAATTGCAAAAATGTTATCATTTAAAAATCAGGACTTTTAATCATTTAAAACCTTTTAATCATTTAAAAACCAGGACTTTTAATAAGTATAAATAAATAATCATTTTAGAAGTAAATTTTTCATTAGAATACGAATGATACAATTTTAAGAAAGTCAGCATCAACCGTCCTCGAGATATTGCATGATTTTCTAATGAATTTTTGAAAAAAAAACATTAAAAATTCAAAACCCACACAGAAAGATAACAGGAAGATAAATAATCATTTTTCATTGCAAAATTCAATTTTTAGAAAGTAATTTTTCAATGGAAAACGTGTGGTATAAACTTTAAAACGATAATCTGAACCGTTCTCGAGATATTGCACGTTTCTCAAATAAATTTTTCACAAAAATTACATAAAATAGAAAAAATGTAGTAAGTATCATACAATATGTTCACATTCTTTATGTAATATTATGTAAAAAATCTGTTGACATCATTTTTGTGAATCTAGTTCGTTCTATTCATGAGAGAAGATACTTTTCGTATTTTAACGCCAAAGAGTTCGCCAATAGCTGTTTATTTCGCGGAATATTAATTAAATGTCAATTGCATCGAAGAATTTGCACGTAAGTTTGAATAAATCATTCTGTTAGAACTAATAAATTATCAAAAAGACCCAATTTCAATTTACCTGTATAGTACCAAAGACTAATTTACCTGTTTATATCAATTTACCTGTACAATACCCAATAAAATACCAAATACATTTATACTATACCCAATACAATACCAAAGACATTATGATGTGGATCTTGAAACACAATTTTTTCGCCGTGAAAGGATAAAGTCATTGCGTTATGTAGGGGAAGTCATATGCTGCCCACATCGAATGCTTTTGTATTCTGATACTAATTGTGATAATAGTGACTGGACCTGCCTAGAGTTGCCGACCCATTGGGTTTACAGTTTTATAAAACCGTCGTTGGGGAATGCACTGACTTCGCGACGATTGACAAGAAAAATGATAAATTGTATGAAAAATATACTATGTAAAATACTTGACAACTATGACTTTGGAATTAATACGAAAAGACAACATTTCTATGAATACATAGTGATTTATGAACACATATAAAATATATACAAACACTTTTGTACTAATACATACAAACACTTTTATGACATATAAACATTTGTGGCATATAGACAATTGCGATATACAAACACTTACAGTATATATGAAGTAATACTATAAATACGTATGAAGTAATATAAATACATATGAAGTAATTAAAATAGTATTGAATTGCAAATAAAAAAAAAACTTTTGGGAAAGAAATTGAGAAATAAGCAACTTGCCATAATTGAGTTTGACTATTAAACAAATTAATATATGTACTATGTACAATAGTTAAAGAATACATTATTATGTACAAAAAAAGCCATCTCTAGCATATCTGTTACAAATGAGTAACTATAGACCAAGACTAAGGATAAAAATAGAAGGTAACATATCACTACAATGGAAAGGGGGATGAGAAGAATATTAGGATACAATATATATATATACACAAGGTAGGATCAAAAAGTTCGGAAACTGTGCTGATATCTCCAACCCTGATTGGAGGAGAGGGTAACGATTTTACCGTGGCGTAGAGGCACATGTGACGCGAGATGTGAAAAGGAAGAAACAGGCGTTTTTCCAGACAATGCATGTCAGTGAACTGTAGTCGTTCGTGTTCATCGAAAACGTAAATGGCGTTTGAAGAACAACGTGCGAATATCAAATTCTGCCAGCGTTTGGGGAAATCGCCGACAGAAACGACAGAAGAATTGCACGAAGAATTGCACGACAGAAGAATTGCATTGTACTAGTGCCACAGTAAAATAAAGTCATAAAGGTTTTAAACATAATAATAATAGTTCCTCATATATCGCGAATGTAAAAGTACTGCATTGACTGTCTACTGTTACGCAATTTCTGTCTACTGTTCACTGACACGCATTGTCTGGAAAAACCCTGCACTGCGGACCTGCTTCTTCCTTTTCACATCTGACGTCACATGTGCCTCTACGCCACGGTAAAATAGTTACCCTCTCTTCCAATCAAGTTTGGAGATATTAGTACCGTCTCCGAACTTTTTGATCCTCTTTTGTGTATAACTCTCTATGTTAAATACATGTTCACACACATATAAACGCGAATACTAAAACCTATAATATGTCGATCTGGAATTATGAATGTGTGAGAGCTTCACATCTGACACATTTTGATATATTTACAACATTTTGAACGTCCTCTATCTTAAGCAATTTTCAATATAGACATTACTTGATTTGTTTCTGATAAACACTCACGTGATTGATAGTTGTCAATCAATCACCTTGTCTAAGTGAATGAATGCTTTTTACAACTTATTTTTTTTCGTTGCGTATTCTGTTTCTTGTGTGATTGTGCATAGTAAACAATCGCATAAAAAAAGAATAAAAAAACAAAATATGAAAGGAATATTACTGTAATGTGCCGAAACTATTTTGGCCATTTTTCATTCTCTTACGATGTATAATACTATACACTTCTGGTTGTATGGTACTTTCGGAAAGGACTCAGTTGAACAGCTATTGTAAGTACTTTTACTATTCGCGATATATGAAGAACTATTATTATTATGTTTAAAACTTTTATTACTTTATTTTACTGTGGCACTAGTACAATTCAGAGTGATTGAAAACATGCGCACACCAAATTTTAAAACCACGTAATACATCGAGCAACTGAAATAGTAGAATTTTTTTTTCAGTTAAGTGGCACTCATGTATCCATAAAAATATATCTGAAATATCGTCTGCAGTCTGATATAATAGAGGAAGATGCGTGTGTGTGTGTTTGCGTGCGGTCTGTAGCGAGAAATCTAAGCATCCTACATCCATGGAATTTGAAACATAGGTACTTCAGGACCTCGGCGTTATGTTTTTAAAATTCGAATTAGTTATTTTAAGTTTTAGTCCGATTTTCGCACAAATCGGTTTCTTAGCAACAAAAAATATTATTACAGAGTTTCCATATTGACAGATCGAAAAATTCTCCTTCAAACGAATTTTAAACAAAATCCATATTATTATTAAACAAAATCCATAGACGAATTTTCGTGAATTGTATAGGGGAGGGAGCAATATTTGTATTTCTCTGGCCATTCTGAGAACGTTTTTGAAGAATTTCAGAAGAAATACTCATGCTGTAAAACAAAAATTCATCAATAACGAGCTTAGTAAAGCGTTTTCTAGAAGCTGGACCTGTTGTAGATAGAGATGTGGGTTTTCCGGAAAATTTTCCGGAAAAGTCTGAACTTATCCTTAAATATTACATTTAAGCTAAATATGTCCACTGATTTACTGAGTATTTGTTCTTACATTAGATCCACAGTCACATATATATATTAAATAAAATGGTTCAAAAAGGGTTTAAATTTAGAAATATATAAAAAATATTCTATGGACAAAAATTTCTAATACATGTATATTGAAGTCAGCAGCTGCAATTTAATATTTTCATTGAGTACTTGTGCTTTTAAAAAGTCATAAAATAATATATTTTATTTATAACAATAGAAAAAAATAATTTTGTAAATCGTAAATTTAAAACAAGAAAGATGAATCATACATAAAGCACTGATTATGAAACACTTTCCAACTGAAATGCAATTTTAGTTAAACATCTTTAAAATGTGATACATTCAGTGTTGATATTTTTTAAACTATTACAGTACTACAGTAATTTTTTATACTTGACATTTTAAAACTTCATTGAAAGCGACAATTCTAGTTAAAGAAAAAGAACTTTATTCAAATGGCGTCATCGAAATATAAATCGTCTGCCTCTCAATGTAAAATTAATAAATATGTCATTCACATTGCTTACTAATAGTATACCCGTTCTTCGCACGGAATATATAATATAAAGAAATTAAAACTTCAATTATGTCAAATTCATATAATATTTTAAATGACATTGTTATTCTAAACATTTTATTAAAATATTTAATTTCATTATCCTAAAACGATGTATAAGAGTTAAATAAGAATAAGTTCTCGCTATAAAAAAATTAGGAATAAACATCCTGGTTCAGTTTGTAAGCAAATTTACAAAAACTATTATTTAATTCCCACAAAGCAACAGGGATTATCAAGGAAATTGAACTTAATTTTGCAAAATATTGAATTTTCAACAATTAGGTGTTGAGACCCAGATCGTCCGACCTACCAGAAAGGTGTAAGGTACCTGTTTGGGCGGCCGGCAACAAATGTAATTTTCGTTAATTTAGTATCATTTTATAAATTTGGCAGCATTTCATTAATTTGACAGAATGTTAGAAAGTCGCCAAATTTGTCAGAAAGTGGTGCAGTTGGACTAAAAGACAAACGCTACCGAAACATCATTACAATACTATTATCTTTCGAAACGCAATTAATTTCATTGTTGTCATTTTTATCAATTTGACAACAGTTTTTTTTAGATTTTGAGACAAAAATTACAATTAATTTGGCAACATATTTATCAATTTGGCAACATTTTTATCGATTTGGCGACACTTTTAGCGATTTGACAACATTTTCATCAATTTCGCAACATTAAAAAGGTGGCCAAGTTGGCGATATCCCGCCAAATCCCTCTCCAAACGTAACAGAGACGGACAGAACTATTTATATTTTCGTAGATTAGAAGATTATATGTAGGTAATGACACTTGGGTATGACCCTGGTGCTGATTAGTTTTGGTGCGATTCGTAAAAACAGAACCCGCCTTTTTTTACGAAATGGCCAGTAAAAATTTCATGTATCCACTCTAGCTAAAATACTAATTGACCAAATTTCACAAAACTTGGTAGATAAGTTACTTGTATGATACTCTGGTGCTGATTAGACTTTGGTATTAATCGGAAACGAACAACCTGCCTTTTTTTACGAAAAGGCCCGCAAAAATATCATGTATCCACTCTAACTAAAATACTAATTGACCAAATTTCGCAAAATTTAGTAGATAAGT